>VDFB02320099.1:0-106886 GCA_007258455.2 Sequoia sempervirens | reverse complement strand
ATGGAAATCATAGATGAAATAATATTTTTGAAGCTATTAAACAACACTCAACAATGCATATATATGTACATTTAACTTCAGATACATATATATCAATGTATATTTTTTTTTGCAATTGAAAATATATATATTCCATGTGTTGGATGCATATGTAAGAATCTGTTACTTGGAAATATATACACACAAAATAGTACGTGTCTTTTTGTAGTGTTCCATTCTTCTTTTCTTGTGTAGAAATGTATGTATGTGAATAAATGTAGACAACATTGATATATACTCCTCCCCATGCTTATTGTTTTGGGAAGATAGTTGTTATTTATTTCATCCTCAAAGAGGCATCCTTACAATAATAGGATTTATATTAAGTGTAATAAAAAATATTAGTTTCACCATTGATCACAGTGGTGGGAAATGTATGTTCTTGCTCAGGGGTTTGGTGAGAGCCTATGTGGCTCCATGACCCAATAAGGTAGGGTGGAGAGTAGGTGTTCTTTCGTTGTTGTTCATTTTACTTTCCTTATGTTCAAATATGTATGTTTGTGAAATTAGAGATAGAAAAAATTCATCCCTATGTGCGGATATGTAAGCATGTGAAATCATATGCAGAGAGCATTCATATATACTCCTTCCTATGCTTATTCTTTTCATAAGATAATTACTATTTTTTTGTAGGCCTATACTTCAACTTCTCCACAAAAAATTATTGCTACTTGGAATGGCTTGTCCCTATGTCCATTTATCCAAAATTTTCACAATAGTTGACAAAAGAATGAGTACATATGTTTCAATTGACATTTGTAGTTTCCCTATTCAAGAGAAACATAGTGAATTTATTGAAATTGTTCTTGTTTGTTCAAGTAATAAAATAGTTTATACTATTCTCCATAAACAAATTATTGATTGTTGTTCTTTGGCCTCAAATAAATTATTTGATCTATGGTTTTTGTGCAGTGAGAATGGTTGAAAATTAATAAAATAGTTCATTTTCTTCTCGATATGGCATTGGTGTTTGTTTTTGTATGGCTTCAAGTATAGTTGTTATTTTTCTAGGCCTCAATAAGGATTTCACCAATGTTTCATCTGACACTTAATATACAACCTCCCATTGTAGGAAATCCTTACTGAGGTCTAGAAAAATAACAATCATCCTTCAAGAACATGGAATATTTTATTACTTTAAAAAAATTGTCACCATATAGAAACCATAAAACAATTCATGTTGATGCCAACCAACATTTAATTTCATTGGCCTTCTCTATTGATGGTGTAGCCATGATAGGAGGATCCTCAAAGAGAACTATCCAAACCATGCAACTAGAGTTACACAATGAGAGAAACACAAAATATGGAGGAAAATACAAATTCAAACATTCTTATTATTAGAAAATGCAAATAAAATAGCCAAGAACATCTGGGCTTATAGATTCAACTCACAAGCCTAATACAACATGGTTAAAATACCATCTTCTCATATGCTCCTTAATGCGAGTGAAAATATTACAAATTAAATCTTATATTTTTGAAATTGACTTTCCTAATGATTGATTACAATGTTTTATATCATTTCTTGAGATTTTGAATCATCTGTGTCAACCAAAGATTATTACAATCTTCGATGAAGGAAAATTTAATGTGTGCATGAATAAGTCAACCTCAAATTTGAATTACTCCTTGGTGGATGCATTAGATGAAGTGTGGACCTAAATTTAGGTCAAGGACACTCCATGGAACAATTCGAATCACACCATCAAGATCTACAAGGCATGAGAAAGATCCTCAAGTGATCGAACTAGCCATTAGGTTTAAAATTATTCTGATGCTGGTTCATAAAACTTCTACATAAATCCAAAAGTGATAACTTTCTAAAAAAAGATCCATTCGATCTGAAATCTTGGAATAAGGAAAAAAAAAAATTCTATGATGCAAGAGCATATCCACAGGGTTTGGTGAGAAAATATAATGAAATGTTGAATCTTCCAACTAAACAAGAACTAAAACAAGAAAAAATTGAAGTGAAAATATTTTTGGTTGATGCAAGATTTCCAAGAACTAAGGATGCTCCTACATCAATCATCTAGGGTTGATTGAAATGTGAGTCCCTCAATTTTTTGGGGCTAAAGGGAAACAAAGATGGTCTACCTCAGCCTAAAAAATCCAAGAAGAATCCTCCATTGGTCTACCTTTCCACTTCAAAAGGTATTCTTTGTACTATCTTCCACGTGTTTTCCTCCCATCTCTAGTATCCAAAATCTCTTCTATTTCATTTGATTGTTGTTTAGGAAACTAATTCTCCATTTCTTCTTTATAGTCTCCACTAAATTCTACTTCATGGTCTTGATGTAGATCTATAATGTTTAATATAAGTGATATACCCACTCCATTCAGTAACTCCACTTCATATGCATTTCCTAAATCAAAATTCCCTAGAATCTTACAAGGTCCAAACTTCCTCATCTTTAGCTTATTGTATGTGCCAACTGGAAATCTTTCCTTTCTCAAATACACCATCACTTCATCTCCAACTTCAAACTCCTTATGTCTCCTCTTTTCATCTGCTTGCTCCTTATACTTATGGTTCATATCCTCCAACTGTCCCTTTACTTGAGTATGCACTATCTTCATATGTTCTACAAATTCCTTTTCTTTTGCTCCTTTTGTCTTTCTTATTGATGTCTCACAATTATGATATTCCTCTAGGATGAGCTCCTATAACAATCACAAAAGGTGTCTTTTTGGTACTCCTATTCACTGAATTATTTTATGAAAACTTTGCTTCTGCAAGGACCAAATCCCAAACTTTCGGTCTTCTCTCCAACCAAATATCTTAGAAAATTCCCCAAACTCTTGTTTACTACATATTTCTATCCATCAGTCTGTGATTGAAAAGTAGAACTAAACTTTAGATCTATCTTTAACTTCTTCCTAACTATCCTACAAAAGTAACCAACAAACTTTGTGTCTCTATTTGAAAGAAGAATCCTAGGTAATCCATGCAATCTAACCATTTCCTTTAAAAACAAGTATGCTACATGTAGTGTAGTTGTTCTCTTCTTACAAGGTATGAAATGCTCCATTTTAGAAAATCGATCCACTACCACAAATATAGAATCATTACCCCTCTGTGCCTTGGGTAAACCAAGTATGAAATCCATGCTGATATCCTCCCAAGGTCTCTTCAAAACTCTCAAAGGCTTATACAATCCCACATTCTGACTACTTCCTTTTGCAACTTGACAAATTCTACAACTCTGCGCAAATTTTGTAACATTCTTATGAATCTATGGCCAAAATTAATTCTCACTTACCAATGCTACTGTCTTGTCAACTCTAAAGTGTCTTGTCAATCCTCCACTATGTTTTTCTTTTACCAAGCTATCCCTTATTGAACTCTAAGGTATACAAAACTAATTTACTCTAAAAAAATATCCTCCTACATGAAATAATCCAACCACTAACTTTTATTCTCCAAGATTAGTTCTTTACAAGCTTTCTAACATTCTACAAAATTTGGGTCTTCCTCATACAAGTTATTCAATTCATCAAAGCCTAATACCTCCACTCTCATCTATTTTAGTAAATTCCTTCTCCTACTCAAAGCATCAACAACCCTATTTGAATTTCCACTCCTATGTTTCAAAAAAAAAGTATAACTTTGTATGAATTATACCCATCTCATATGTCTCTGATTCAACTTACCTTGACTATTCAAATACTGCAATGCTTGATGATTCATATACAACAAAAAATTCTTAGGTGACAATTAATGTCTCCAATTCTTCAAGGCCTGAACTATGGCATAAAACTCCTGATCATACATTGAATATATTCTCCTAGCATCATTTAATTTTTCACTAAAATAGGCTACTATTCTTCCTTCTTCACTTAATACTGCCCCAATTGCATTCCCACTTGCATCACAGTCTACTTGAAATACCTTACTAAATTTTGGTAAAGCCAACATAGGCTTCTTAGTCACCTTCTATTTCAAAAACACCAAACTTTGGTTTTCTCTAGATGTCCACCTAAAATTATTTTTATCCCCTCTCATTGTTTTTGTCATAGGACTGCAAATATAACTAAAATTCCTAATGAAATTTCGATAGAAACTAGCAAATCCATGAAATTATCTTACATCTCCAATACTTTCTGGTGTAGTCCATTCAACAATTTCTCTTACATTTTTAGGATCCATCTTCAATCCATCCACAAATATAACAAATCCCAAATATACCAATTCTTCCTTCATGAAACTACACTTCTTAATGTTTATCAACTACTACTCTTCTCTCAACCTCTACAAAACTTGTCTTATATGAAACAAATATTCCTTCCTAGTCTTACTGAAAATCAAGATGTCATCCAAATAAACAATCTCAAACTTACCCAAGAATTTCTTCAATACCTCATTCATCAACCTCATGAAAGTACTCAATGCATTTTTTAGTACAAAAGGCATCAATAACCACTCATACAATCCTTCATTTCTCTTGAACATTGTCTTCCACTCATCCCCTTCTTTGATTATGATATGATGATATCCACTCTTCAAATCTATCTTTGTAAAGTATTTAGCTCCACTCAAACAATCCATAATGTCATCCATTCATGGCAAAGGAAATCTACACTTCACTATAATCTTCTTTATGACTCTAGAGTCTATACGCATCCTCAATTCTCCATCCTTCTTAGGTGCCAACACAACAGATACTACACAAGGACTTAATCTTTCTCTGATCAAACCCTTCCTCAACAATTGTTGTAATTGTATATTCAACTCTTGATTCTTTGTAGGTGTCATTTGGTGTGCTTCTTTATTAGGTAAACTAGCTCTAGGAATCAAGTCCATGCAATGACTTATACTCCATACAAGTGGTAATCCATTAGGTATGTTATTGTGAAATGATCTCATATTCTACTAGCATCTCCTTTATATCTTATGGTTGTTCTTCTAAATGCTTCAAGTCTTTAGTCTTCTTAGGAACCAAGGAATAGCACATGTTCTCATGTCTTAGTCCATCCAAAAATCTCCTTCCATCAACCAAAAAAATTCTAGCATTTGTAAAAACACACAACCTTAGGAACATCCTCCAATGGTAACAAAATCTTCTTCATCCCATTACCAACAATGGTGTATGTGTTCTTCTTTCAATCATGAATAGCCTCCCTATCATACTTCCAAGGCCTTCCCAACAAAACATTGCATACATCCATAGGCATAATATCACAAAAAGCTTCATCATGGTAATTTCCTATCTCAATTTCACCAAACATTGTTCACTTACCTATACCTTATTCTCATCTTGAATCCATGCTATCTGATAGGGTTTCGGGTGTTTCAATATTTCCAACTTCAATTTCATCACCATTGCTTTAGAAACCAAGTTTTGAGAGCTTCCACTATCAATAGCCACCTTGCAATATTTACCAGCTACCTTGCATCTAGTCTGAAACAAATTATTTCTCTGCAATGGTTCCTCTTCCATCTCACTTTGACATAATACACTTTTGTTCACCAACACTTCTCCTTCTTCCAGTTTATTAGATGATCTGGCATGATATTCCTCAACAAAGTTTGTCATAATTTTCTCTATATTTCTACTTGTCTCTCCTTGATTACATTCAAATGCTCTATGTCCTTCTCCACCACACTTAAAACAAGTTCCCTTGAATACTCTTTTCTCCTATCCTCTATCATCTTTTCTATAACCTTCATTCTAGTAGCCACCATATCCTCCTCTCTGGCAAGAGTTTCCATCATCTCTATGACCGTATGAATTATCATTCTTACTAACTTCCTTATCTTTATTCTAATTTGCAAAAGTTCCCCTTCCTCAAGTAAAAAATATTTATCTTTGCAATCTTCCACCTCTTCCTCTCTATCTATGCTCATGTATTTTATTCAGTTTCTCTTCTACTTTTAGGGCACATTGATATTCCTCCTCCACATTCAACAACTTGATCAAACTAATAGCATACTATATTGATGGCTTCAAAACATTCACATATTTAACTACTTGTTCAACCTCATCCTTTGAATGTCTGGATTTGATATTCAACTTGTAGAACTCCTCAGTATACTTTGTCACATTTAACTCTTACTTCAAATTCTAAAACTTCTAGAACAAACTGATCTTATAATCTATAGGCATAAACTTTGTCTTCAACTTATTCATCATTCGATCCCATGATTTTATCTTCACCTTTCCTCTTCTTTTTCTATCTATCTGCAAATGTTCCCACCAAAGGGATGCATCTCCTTTCAAATTTGTACAAGAAAATTTCACCTTCTTGTCTTCAATGATACCTTCAAATCAAAATATTTTTCCATCTTCATTATCCAATCAAGTAATTCATCCAAACTTGACTTACCATTATAATTTGGTGAATTGAAATGTGGTCTAGTATTCACTCTAGTTATGGATCTTATGAACCTTTCTTCTTCCTGATCCAAGCCAGGTTGATCTTCTCTTTCCCTTTCTTCTTGTACTTCTAACTCTTCATCACTCACATCATCAACTAGTTGACCTCTCCTATGGGCCGTTTCGATTGCATCTAATCTGGAAGCAATTCCTCTCAACATCTCCATTATAGTTAGGTCTGCATTTCCATGTGCTCCATTTCCTCTAGCATTTCTTCTTCCTACCATCTTTACACAAGTCCTTTGTAGCTGTAGGTTAGATCCTCCATCCGCCACCCCACAACAAATATTCAATAGGACTTCACAAACTCTGATAATCTCTTACAAAACTTTAATCTCACTCTGATACCAATCTAGTGTAGCCATGATAGGAGGCTCCTCAAAGGGAATGGTTTGGACCCATGTATCAAGAGTTACACAATGAAAGAAACATAGAATATGGAATAAAATGTAGATTCAAACATTCTTATTATCAGAGAATGCAATTACAAACAACCAAAAACATTCGGGCTTACAGATTTGGCTCACAGTCCTCATACAATATGCTAAAAATACCATCTTCCTATATTCTCCTTAATGCAAGTGAAAATATTATAGATCAAATCTTAACTTTCTCAAATCTACTTTCCTAATGATAGATTACAATGTTTTATATCATGTCTTGAGATCTTGAATCATCCACATTAGCCAAAGATCGTTACAATCTCTGATGAAGGAAAATCTAATGTGTACATGAATAGGTTTGCCTCAAATTTGAATTAATCCTTGATGGATGCATAGGATGAAGTGTGGACCTAGATTAAGGTAGGGTACACTCCATAGAACAATTCAAATCACACCATCAAGATCCACAAAATAGGGGAAAGATCCACTAGTGATCGAACTAGCCGTTAGGTTTGAAATTATTTCGATGTCCATTCAGGAAATTTCCACATAAATCCGTAAGAAATAACTTACTAGAAAAAGATCCAATCAATGATCTAAAATCTTGGAATAAGGAAAAATAACATGTCTAAGATGAAAGTGTAGATCCATCTGGTCTAGTGAGAAAATATGATGAAATGTTGAATCTACCAATTGAACAAGAACTGAAACAAGAACTAGCTGAAATGAAAATATTTTTGGTTGATGCAAGATTTCCAAGAACCAAGGATGCTCCTACATCAATTGATGTGCCAAATGCTTTTAATTTAAAAATAAAAAAATATGCCACCTTTTCCTCGACCAGAATCTGGGCACTAGAAGGGTGAAAAACAAGGAAGGCTGATGAAAATTATGGCCAAAGTTCACACAATAGGGGACAACCACACAACTAGAGGTTTCCATAATTTTGTCATTTGATTTCTATAGTTTTAATCTTCTTGTGTTGGTTGAGTGTAGAGTATATTGCTGCTACATGTGAGTTCCTAAAGTTAGATCAATGGTGGCATCAATGTTCGTTATAACACTTAAAATATAGCTTATCATTCCAAGAATTCCCCAATAGAATAAACATAGGGAACACTATGTATTAATGTTTTTTGCATTTAGTATGAAATACATACATATCTGAAAATAGGGGAAATACATTTTCCAACATAGTGATCAATGGTGACATCAAAGAAAAAATCATAGTAACAAACCCATGCAAAAATATAGTCTTTTCTCAATTGTACCTTATCTAAAATGAAACAATATAGCCTTTTCAATAGTACCTTATCAAAAATTAAATATTATGCCCTAATATTGAGAACAACAATCAACAATTCCTTATGGAATCAATGTTGTTTGCATCTACTATGACATACATTCATATCTACACATAGGGGACATAAATTTTCCATCACTCCGATCAATTGTGCCATTACCAAGACTTTTGTATTTCTTTCGGAATCATTGCCCCATGCAAAAAACATAAAATAACCTCCAACAACCTTCACAAAAACTTCACAATAGATGATCAAACTTGCACCTTCATAGAAGCTCACCCTTCTCGCATCAACATTAATTTTTGCATGGTTTCCATGTAGTGGTGATGGTTGTAATAGAACCTGCCATTCAAAACCTCAGAAGAGGCAGCAAAATTCTTCACAATTTTCAATAAGGCATTGTTGGGCATTCATTTGTGGATTTACCTGCTATCAGAGCTATGAGCTAGAATTGCAAACTTCCATGAATTTTGAAGTTTGATCACCCTATTCAACACATGTATTTGTATGTATGTATATCTATAAGTTTCCATTCATCTATATATGTATATTGTCTACATCTAATGAAACATACATACATTTCTACACATACTTTTTTAGTGTGTATATTTCCAAGCAAAAAATTCCTACATATGCATCTAATGCATGATGCTAGTTGCCAAGGCTTGGCTATTATTCCTTTCAGACTAAAAAAGAAAGTATTAGAATGATAGGCTCTATATAAGGTGTAATAAGAAACATTGGTTTCACCATTGATCATAGTGGTGGATAATGTATGTTCTTGCTCGGGGGTTTGGTGAGAACCCATGAGGCTCCATGACCTAATATAGTAGGGTGGAGAGTAGGCCTTGTTTTGATGTGTTTCATATTATTTTTTGTATGTCTAGTTATGTAAGTTTGTGAGATTAGATTCACATAACATTCATATGTATGGTAGGCTATATATCAAGTGCAATATTAAACATTGATCTCTGTATT
This sequence comes from Sequoia sempervirens, assembly GCA_007258455.2. Classification (NCBI taxonomy): domain Eukaryota; kingdom Viridiplantae; phylum Streptophyta; class Pinopsida; order Cupressales; family Cupressaceae; genus Sequoia; species Sequoia sempervirens. Next base: position 97,802 of record VDFB02320099.1, on the reverse strand, counting down.
TATTAGAGTGGTGGATAGTATACCTATTCTCTATATGTAATTCCACATACATACATTCACTCACATTATTTTTGTGTGTGTATATATGTACACAATAGATTCCTACAAATGCATTTAGGGCATGCAATTTCTACATATGTCCATGCAAAATAAAATGTACACCGATATATAGGTATTTGAAGTTGGATGTACCTTTTTAGTTATTACTTATTTCAGCCTCAACTAAGAGTTGTTAGAATGATAGGTTGTATATTAAGTGTAATAAGAAACATTGGTTTCACCATTGATCAAAGTGGTGGACAATGTATGTTCTTGCTCAATCCAAATATTTGCAATAAACACCCACACTAGCTTGTCCGTCCTTGGCTAATTTTTAGAATGATAACCTGTATAGTGAATGACATGCCATTTTATTCATAAACATCAAACTATTTTTCCTTGATGAGCATGTTGCTTTTGTAAACATAAATCTACATAATCGTGGGATATGTAGTTCATTGGATAATTATTTACAAAACACGTGTTGCATTTAAGATTGTGAGGATGAAGAAACAAAGGAGCTATTTTGGCCTATAGAGAATGCAACAAAATGCAATAAAATTTGTGGCATTTGTCATGACTTAGAAATTAATGGAATTTTTCAAGAAATTACAAGTCATGCTATTTTTCATGGATTTTGTAGCATTTCTAGCTACATGCACTATAGGGCAACAATGTTTTGATGCATTTACCTCAAATTTTTCACATGATTATTATGTGCATTACACGGGTATGTACATGATCATGATGGGCCAAAAAATGGCAATATGATGGGTATGTGGCTGACAACTATTTTTTTACCCAAAATTGATGAAATGAAAAGGGTTTTTAAAGGAGATTATCAGCTTTCCAGTGATATAAATTATGCTTTGATTTGAATTTAATAAGTAATTATTATTCATTTTCTATTCATATTATGACTAAATTCATGATTGATAGGTTGATTGAAAAACATGTATAGCTTTCAAACAGTATCACATTTTTTCAATCCAAAACATGTGTCACATTCTATGCTTCACATACTATAGGATTAAAAAAAGAAAAAATGAATTTCATGAATTTTTGACCAAGCTAAGGTGGTTAGACATACAATATTTTATATATTTTAAAAATTTGTAATAAAAAGTTCATAATTAATTATTTACTTGGAAACAAATTACAAAAAAATATGCATCGTACCGGGGCATGAGTCCTCTACTTATATCTAAAATCTTATAAAAAATATTATCATTTTATTGTGGTTAGGATGGTCAGACAGACACCTACTTTTGATTTTTTCCTTGAAATTTAAGTACCACTGCATTGAAATGTCAAATTTTCACCAAATAGATTTAAAAAAAAAAAAACAAACCTAGTAGTTTAGAAACTACATTCAATTTTCTACAGATTCTATTCATACATGTTTTTGAAATAATATAGATAACTTATTCAAATTTTTATGTCAAGTTTCCTAAGTCTAATTTTTCTAAATTTTTTGCTACTTAAGGGTCGGTTTTTTCCATGATGATCCTGCATATACCCACATACTGCATATTCGTCCACTTCAACATAGTTGCTCTAAAAAATATGTTCATCACTCCCCACCATATGCATAATGTTTGCATTATAATAAAAAAAAATTTATAAACCAATTGTAAATATTAAATATGGTAGGGAAGAGTAGGCCTTCTTTTCAGAAAACATTCATATGTATAATAGGTTGTATCTAACTATAATATTAAATATTGATCTCAACATTCATTATAATGGTAGACAATTTATGTTCATGCTTGGGAATTTGCTAGGAGTTATTCCTTGTTTCCTTTTTGCTATTGAGAATTGTATTGGCTCTTTTCCATATGCATGGTTAGTTTGTTTATCAATTATACTCACTATTACTTGTATGAATTTTTTGTTATACTTTGTAGCATTGTTTGATATGTATATGTATATGCATATGGTTATGCATATATGCATATATTTATATACATATGCATATGCATATTCATATATATATATATATATATATATATATATATATATATATATATATATATATATATATATATATATATATATATATGTATATATGCATATGCAATAAAAAAAGTGAAGTTCTTTTAGATGGAGAGTGGAATGAAGGAACAATCCATAAGCATAAGCAGCAGCAACATTACACTCTCCTTTAAAAACTATATTGTACCTTCCCTTCATTAGACTCTTCATAAAAAATGCATTGCATATGCATAGATACATTTACATATACATATGCATATATGTATCCTTTGGTTGTTCTCCATAAGGCACTATTGAAAAAAGAATTTGTGCGCGTGCGGTTTTTTTTTTCCCATGGTTTTGTTACTATGGATTCTTCTATTTTGTGGGTTTTCCATTTGGGACACTGTTGAAACCAGTATTGTGCCATCTATTGCTTCCATTTTGTGTCAATGGTTTCAACGTAGTAAAACAGTTAATGTTATATAGTTTATGTTGTTTCCCATAGGGCATTGTTGAGTGTTGTTCTCTAGCTTTGGCTATATTGTTTCATATTTGATTGGCTTGACCTCTTTAGTTCTGCCATTATTCTTTAAGTTGGCGTTTGCAAGCATTTTATTTTTTTTCCTCACATTATGGTTTTAGGCTCCTTAGCCTTGTTCAAGTTCCAATCCTACATCAACTATCGGCCAAAAAAAGAAAACAAAATGCTAAAGAATCCAACTCTATTATGTGTGGCATAGAGACTAGATTTGTGCAAGTCATTGAGCCAAATACTTGCAACAAAGAGTCGTAGTTCATCCTTGCTTGACCCTGCCTGGTCAAGCAACTACACCACAATTTTTGATGAGCTCATTGGAAGAACATGATCACTTCTAATGTCCTACACCCTAATTCCTTTCCAGTTTTCACACAACCTTCCCAATGAAGGTGCCTTGACAATGGGTGGCTATAGATCTCAACAAACACTTGCTGAGCAAGCATGGATTTCCATTGGCATTGTTAGCCTCCACCACTTTAGCATCATTTTTGGAGATTTTTTTTACATTCTAATGTATTCCTTCTATTGGCACATTGATGCTTTGTTTAATTTTAAATTTTTTAGTGTTTGCAAGGAAAACTATGCTAGCATGAAAGTACAAGCATCCAACACATACGCCATTTATATATGTTGTGATTCTAAATAGGGTGTCCATAGATTCAGCTTAGTGAACAAGATGGATCTAGGACCATAACCTCATGTCCTTGCAAAGCTTACTCGGGTTGAAGAAATTCTTATAGCTAGAGTTGCTCTAGTTTTGCAAGCAACCCATTCTAGAGGAGGCCAATACAAATATTGTGGCCATACTATAAGCTTACCTCAATAAATCATGGCCATTGTAACTTTGTTACCTCATCACCTATATGATGTTGAAGTGGTGACTATTCAAAAAAATAGCATTTAGGGGATGAACTATGATTTTTATGTAGACAAACATAATGCCATGGATGCATTAATATACAAAATTAAGAATGATCCATACTATAGTGATGTTTGCAATTGATTGTGATGCTTTAAATTTTTTTTTGCTACAAGTACTGACATCTCTGATCTATTGCACATAATGAAAGAACTAATACATAACATAGCTGAACTAGTGGCAACTCAAAAAAGTGTTGCTCATGAGGAAGTCGAGCTTGAGGACTCATCATCATTTATTCCATTGATTCCCAACCCTCCTCGAGAATTGCAGGAAATTAGAGATTCCTTGAGGATTGAAGACATTAGCCAAGATATTTTTTCTTAGCTTGAGATAAATTCTAATAGTATCATTGAATACAATACAAAAGGGCTACTACGCATGGCCTTTCAAAAATTGATCTCCACTGGAAAGTGATGCCCCTACAATCGAGAAGCATACAAATAAACTTACACGAATATGCACTACACTTAATGAGACACTATGATAATAGATTTGGGAGGCATGTCATATTTAGATATTACCTTTATAATTTGATAATGAGACATCAAAGCCAACAGTCAGCTTCTTTTTTCATGAAAGAAACTTGGAAGAAAATATCCCAAAGTTTGTGGTTTCTTTACAACAATTGCTTTGGGATGCGCTACACACCCAGATAGTTGACTTTCTTGTTCTCTTTGGTGCATATTTGTGAGGGATGCACCAATATTGGGGAAATTTCCATCAATATCTCACGGTGATGATCCACCAGCTTGGCACACCAACTCTATTCTTTACTCTAAGCTCTGTAGACATAAAATCGCCTAATTTGCACAAAGTAATTGATCTTGGTGCCCAACTGCAAATGCCATACTCTTGAAGATGCATCACAAAAAATATCATCCATAACCCACACATAACAACCTTCTACATGCACTTTCAGTTCACCATTTTTTGTTAAAAGGTTATTGACAGGCTTTTCCATACAAAGGATTATTGGTATAGGTATGAGTGGCAACACCATGGATCGACACATGTCCATGGTTTCTTGTGGCTTCCAAGTACCCTAAATATGAACATGCTTGATTGATCCAACCCACATGAGCTTTAGCTAGTAAAAAACTTCTTCGATCGCTATGTTTCAACATGGAATCCTCAGTCCCTGGAATAGCTAATATCAAGAGCCCACCACTCTTCTTTGGAGGACTCATGTTTTCTTGAAAGTCTACAAATTTCTTGCATGGATCCAATGGTGGATTATGAACAACTACTAAACATGGTGCAAATGTATACCAAATGTACTCAGTACACTTGCCTTACGAAAAAAGGCCACCAATTACAATTTTGCACAACCATCATCGACATTGATAATTGAGACTATATCCCTTATTCAATCTACATAACTGTATACATATCAAAAAAATCATAAAGGTGGGTGTTGTAATTTGCAACCACACCCTACTATCATCATTGTTTACCTACTATTCAAGTCTACCCCCCGAAGCATAGTGATTCCTTTGAAATATTTTGTTGGTCGGAATTGCTACTATACAATCCTTTCTGAAATGTTGAAGTAGGCATAGGCCTCACTAGAGATAGTATAACATAGAACTAGAGACTATTTCATGTTGTTGGTTATCACCCTTGGAATGTCAATATAGTTATTTCTCCACCCACAAGTGAAGAGGAAGGTGATAGTGATACCAACAACACCTAGTCTCTATCTCCCATAAATGAATACGAATGGGAGTTGCTTTCTTGCCTTGGTGCTAAAAAAAATGTTTTCTTTGACCAGATGCAAATATTGGGTAGATGAGACTTCGATTTAAATCACATGTGGGGAACACACCATGTTCCTAAGAATCTACATATCATTGTTGTAGAGTTCATCTCAACAAGTAAATTGCATATAGCTAGAGATACTCTTTTCCCACCGACTACAGCTACACTTTGTCATCAGCTATCTCCTAAGCAAAAGATTGCTCTAAATATCATTTAACAACACCATCTTGGCCCATCTTCATCATCAAAATTGTGTATGATTATTCAAGGTATTGCTGGTATAGGTAAATTGTTTCTTATAAACAACATCTGAAGAACACTAAATACATTTCAAAATGAGAGAATGAATCCTTTGTTTGCTTTGGCACCAACGAGGGTGGCCACTTACAATATATGTGCCTCTACAGTACATACAACTCTGTAGATACCAATTAGAGATATGAATCTATTAAAAGGACAACCATTGACCATATTTCAAGAGGACTTGAAGCATATTAAGTAGATCTTAATTGATGAAATGAGCTTCTTAGGGTCCAAGTTGTCACTCAAAATAGATAGCTAATTGCGACAAGCATTTCCTACTAGACATATTTAGCCATTTGGTGGTGCCTCTATTATACTTGTGGGTGACCTAGGACTATTGTCACCTATTTTGGATAGGCCTATGTATGCTTCTTGCTCCACAACCTTAGCTATTTCAAACACTTTTAATGTTGTCAAACTTGACACAGTCTTTTGCAAGTATGGACAGTCTAATACACAACAATAGTTTCATACTCCTTTTGAATATTATAAATTTTTAGGCATCGAAGGATGATTGGAAAGCTCTTATGAATTAAAGAAACACCATACTTTCATCTAAGGAAACCAAGATTTTAATGCATCTATTCACTAATTCCCAACAAATAGGTTGGTTACCTGGTACAATAGAAAAATGCTTTAGCAGTTAAATGTTCCCATTACAATTAGTACTTCTGAAAACACTTAGCAAAACACACTTGATTATGGTGATGATGAGCAACTTCAAGTAGATCTTTTACTTGAAATTTACAAACAAGTGATTTCAACAACAAATCATTGGGTGGTAGCTAGCTTGGTTAATGGATGATTGGTTTTGTGAAGTGAATCATATATGATAGGAAAGATAAAACACCTAAATTTCCTAGATATGTTGTTGTCCACTTCCCAAACTACATTGGTCTAGTATGGGATCAATACAACCCAAAATACATCCACATTCCCCCAATCACATGGTGTAGCCAAAGACAACTCTGCTTGATAATGTCTTGGGCAATAACAATACATAAATCTTAAGGTTTGACACTGGAGAAAGCTACAATAGATATTGGAACTAAAGAAATACAAGGACTAATGTTCATACCTATTTCTTGTGTAAAATCAATAATAGGAATATGTATATATCCACATTTCTCTTTTGATAGATACTCCAGATTGCATTCCAACAAATACAATGCACTTCAAATCAAAGAAGAGGATCACCTCAAACAATTTTATGCATTCCCATCATGATGAAATGTTTTTATTCTTTACAGTAAGTATATTGCTTCTCCTTTCCCTCTTCATTTCAATACATTTAGAATTCCCACCATTTCTAATTTTTCTTCCTTGTCATTCACTCCATAGTATATTTGCAATCATTGCTACCAAGTTAGCTAGAGTTTTGCTTCTATTGTGATTACTAAGAGAAGTTTCTATTCAATTCTTCCTATAGACACTAAAAATTGTCCTAAGGCTTGCGATTTCTAAATTATTCATCATCCCCCCTTTCATTCTTCATAATAAAATAAATTTAATTATTTTTAAATTAATTCAATTACATCTTTATTCCTCCTTGATTAATTAAAGAAATTTTATATATTTAATTACGTCACTAATTAATTCCTCTTCTTCCTAAAATTAAATAAATTCTTATTTATTTTATTTTTGTCCACTTTCCACTATAATTAAATAATTATTTTAATTATTTAATTATTCATTGACCACCTAAATTAAATAATTTTTATTATTTAATTTCCCCTATCACCTGGGTATGTGGACGATCATCATGGAAAAAGCAGGCCCTTCAGTGGCATAAAATTCTAAAAAATCAGAGTTAGGCAACTTGATGTAAAAATTTGAATAAGTTATCTATATTATTTCAAAAATATGTAAGAATAGAATTTGTAGCAAGTTGAACGTAGTTTCTAAACTACTAGGTTTATTTTTAAAAAAAAATCTATTTGGTGAAAATCTAAAATTTCAATGAATAGTACTTAAATTTTAGGGAAAAAAAAGAAGGTAGGTGTCTATGTAACCACCCTAACAACAATAAAATGATAAAAAAAAAAATTATAATATTTTAGAAATAAGTAGAAGACTCGTGTTTGGATGTGATGCATATTTTTTTGTAATTTTTTTCCAAGTAAATAATTAATTATGAATTTTTATTACAACTTTTAAAACATATAAAAACTCATATGTCTGACCACCTTAACTTGGTCAAATCTTCATGAAATTCATTTTTTCTTTTTTTAATCCTATAGTATGTGAACCATAGAATGTGATGCATGTTTTGGATTCAAAAACTGCAATACCCTTTGAAAGCTATAAATGTTTTTCAATTATCCTATCAATCAACACTTTAGTCATAATTCAAATAGAAAATGAATAATAATAATTTATTAAATTCAAAGTAAAGCATAATTTATATTGGTGGAAATTTGAGAATCTCCTTTAAAAACCCTTTTCATTTCATCAATTTTGGATAATAAAAAAAAGTCATCAACCACATACCCTACAAATACCCATCATATTGCCACTTTTTGGTCCATCACGATCCTACACATACCCACCTCTTTATAAATGTCAATATTATCTTCCACATGAAATCTTATCTCTTGACATCTCATTTAATTGCATCCCTTGATTGAATTATCTCATAATTCAATCTCAACCCTTCATCATTATCATTTTCCCTATTTTTGTTCTAAACCTAGTCCATACTACAACATTCAATCTTTGCCATTGATTAAGACATCTTATTGACATCCAATCTCAACCATCAATCCAAATTAGGAACTATCTATAAATAAACTCTCTCATAAGCAATTTGGGGATTGATTCTTCAAGTATTCTTATGCTACCAAAATAATTCTTGAATCTTTCATTTATTTCTATATATTTCCATTCATCTATCATCTCCATGTCAATGTTATGCTACTAAATTAAGCAACCAACATTCCTCCAATAATAAACCTTCAAAATCTTGCATTCTCATGCAGGTGGAGAAGAGCCATGGAGGTTAATTAAGTCTAGTTTGAAAATTGGTTTGTATTTCCTTTGTTTATTTTCATTTTTATTCTAGTTTGTTCTTCATGGTGCTTGATAGGGTTTAGCTAGTTTATTTTTTTCAACATTAAATCTAATTTTTTCACTATTTACATCCAAATCGGTCATTAAGTTAACCTCAATTGACTATGAATCCAAAGACATGCTCCTTTGGGAGTTGAAATCTTGTCAGTCTAGGCTAAGCCCCAAAGAAATTTATACCTTTGGGAAGTGACGGTGAAGGGTGGGTTACCCCTTTCTCTTGGCTTGGTGGCAATATTTTTCTTCCAAATTATACCTATTCAACCTTGTGCAAACTAAATTGAGACCTACTTGGACATACCCCACTTGACTAGTTATAGGGCTTGTTGTTGTGTATTCAAGTGTTTTCTAAATCATAACATTTAATAGTGAAAGACAAACTTATCATTGTGCTTGGTGTGTGTGTTCATGTATTTACATGTGAGATCTTGTGTTTGATATTGCTCGAGTCAAACTTCCAATAAACACTTGCCACATCATCCAAATCATATAATTTTGTAATTCCACATCATATCTTAATCATCATAATCTCTTTAATCCAATCAACATTATTTTACACCATGGAAACATTTGAAGATATAGCACAAGACTTTGTTGACATATTTCATATAGCTCAAACAAGTCAAGCAACCTTAACCCAACAAATCATCCAAAGCGCCCATAAAATTATCCATCAACTTCAAACAAGAAAATCACCTCAAATACAACAACTCATAGCACAAATCCAATACCTCATGGCCAATTGTCAAATCCAAAAAGTACATCATAAAGTCCAATCACCACATCAACAAATTTCACATCAATCCTATATATCACCTATATCATCATATCAACCTCATCCATTCACATATCATGTTACCCCTTCATCAACCTATTACATGTCTCCTAATGTCAACTCTTATCCACATCAATCAACCTCTCAACAAGCATTATCCTATTCAACCCCTCCATCATTATCACAACAACAAATCATATCACAACAAGTCCAAACACCATTTAAACCTCAACACATTCAACCACAATCTTATGTGTCCCCTTCATCATAATGTCACCCAAACCTATTTACCTATCATGTCAATGCCACATCAACATATCCACCCATATCACAAAAATAATATAGGAGCCCAAGTCCACCTTGGAAACAAAATGAAGGGCCTTTAAGTCTTAATTACACCTTTGAGAAGGGAAATACCAATCTAGCTCATACACCCTATAACTTTATCATACCATCATCCAATCAAAATAAAAATCCTAAGCCAACAACTTCCACTCATCCACCTACAATGCATGTGAGCCATAGGCTACTAGCAAGGAATCAATTGTCACCATATCATTCAACACATATACTTGAACATACAAAAGAGTCCCCAAACATCATATGAAGTCCATCAAGCCAACCATGTCATCCACAACCCCTTGATCCTATTCAAGAGTCTCCCCCATTGAGCCTAAGTCAACCTCCACATGTCTCCATGTTGGTGACCATCTAGAACATGTTGAGCCCATTCAGGAGTCATCCCCTTTCACTTCTATTCAAGAAACCCAAGATGTATGTCAAGAGTCTACTCCCAAGCATGTGGAAACATCAAGCCCTAGTCTTAATCAAGATCAAATCATTGTCATCCAACATATCCATAATCTATATCTTTTATATGATCAAGATGATATCCGTAATGATAAAGATCCTATAAATGATCAACTTGATCCTATACCCATCCATGAGCAAGATATTCTAAATGCACCTTGACCTAGTCCTATCCATGATCCATCAACATTCACTTCCCTTAAGGAGACATATGCCTCCCAAGCACACATAAAAGACAAAACAATACCTTATATCTAAGTGAATACAATGCTAATCAAGATCCTAATGATCCTCCATCACCCACTATCAACCCCATTGCATTTCCTCCATCATATCCTATTGGTCTTTCCACCCTCATTCATGAATATTCCTCCTTAGAACAACACCAACCATTATCCTCCCCATCCAATAATGAATTTGTGTCTAATGTTCCACCTACACCTAGTCCCATTGCCCATTGTATACCTAAAGGACACCAATCTCAAGATGTTTGTACTTCCTCCATGCATCCTAAGTCCACCTCCCATCATAAATCCTATCATACGCCTAAAACATATGTTTCCATCCTTCCTCCATCATCCTACAAATGTCAAAAGCATGTGACCATTTACCTTCCACCATTCACTTTTCCACCATTGCTTCCAACTCCTAATATTCCTCCATCCACTTTACCACCATTACTTCCAACACCTAATATCCCTAACATTCAATCCTCTTATCCATTTATCCATAAATACTCTAACATTCCTAATCATGACCAAAAAATGCACACATTCTCTAGACACGAAGCTTCCACTCATTCCACCATACCCATGGGATTCAAAAGAAAAAATTTCAATGCCTCTATCTATAAAGCCAAAATTCCTAAGGACCCTCTTGCCTTAGGACATCGATACAAAATTTCAAATCCAAGTAAATTTAAAAAGCTATATAAGCCCATACCTCCGAAAGAAAAGTCTAAAAACAAAAAGGTTTGGTTACCTAAGAAAAAAGAAATCAAGTCAAGCAAGGCATCCACATCACAAAAATCCCAACCATCCCCTTCCATCCAAAATTCCCACTCCATGCAAAAATTCCAAAACTCCTGAAAGAAAAATAAAAGTCATAAAAATACTAAGTCTATGTGGGTACCTAAAGCACTTTCTCCACCACCTCCTAAGCAAACATCTCCATTGCTTCCTACACCTCATCCACATAAAAATCTTCAATGTTTATCACAATGTGTGCAACGATTGGTCATTGCTCCCTTCCATTTCACAACAATTCCACATACCTCCATCTCCTCACCCTTCACTCATTATCCTACATATTTCCCCCACCACCTTCCTATGGTCCATGCTTTTGGCTAAGCCTACCCATTCATCTTTTTCATAAGTCCTATATCTTCCCTAAATAATATGCATCATAATCCATCATCTACCTACTACATCTCCCTTTCATGTCATCCCTTACCAACATCTATGAGCACATTTGAAATGGTCCATGTGATAACATCCATATATAGTGGGACTATCACCTTTCATGGAACTAGACAGTTGAGTCCCTCCCTATTCATATTCCCCTTCTCCTATCCAAAAAGTCAAAGAATTCAAAAAGTCAAAAAGTAAAAAAAAAAAGAGTAAAGAGAAATCCCTTCATCCAATGGTAAAAACTTGGTAAAAAGGAACCTTGGATAAGTATAAGTACTATGATGAAAACTTGGCAAATAGGTATCATGTGTAGGTTGATCTTCTATGCCACTTACACTTGGGGGCACAATGTCTCATCTATCCAACCTATCACTTTCATGTCATGTCATTCTATCTTACCATCATACCATCTTTAGCCATCATATATACCTATCATATTGAGTCCACTTATCCTCCCTTCTTATTTGATCTTGATTAAGATATAGGGGCAAAGTATGTTGAAACATGTTTTGGATATCTTTTGACATACCTCATCTTTCCAAGCAAGCCTATCATTATCCTATTTTCATAAGCTTTGTCATAAGAAAATCATAGGTATTGTACCTAGAATGGGCCATGTTATTCCTATGCAACATAGTCTTTGGAGATCACATTATTTCTCTCTTATGATGCATACATCCTTTCCGTCCATCCATCTATCATGAGCCTTTTATCCCTTATCCTATCACCCACCCTTGCACCTAGACTTGGGTTTCCCTTGTCATTGGTATCTAGCACACATTGACACCTCAAAACATTTCAAAAATAAAAAATAAAAATCATAAAATGTCAAAAATCCAAAAAAAAATCATAACATGTCAAAATTTTTAAAAAAAACATAAAATGTCAAAAAACCAAAAAAAATCATAAAATGTGAAAAAGAAAAAAAAATCAAAACATGTCAAAAATCCAAAAACAATCATAAATGTCAAAAGTCCAAAAAAAATTAAAATATCTGAAAACATAAAAAAAATCCAAATAACTCTCAAAAGTCCAAAAATCATGAGTCAACATTTGTCACATTAATCAAATTAGGAAAACATAGTTGCATTGGTACAATAAGTCAGACAATGTCCATCTTGTCAAACATTAGGTCACATTGGTCAAATAAGGCAGACAATGTCAATCTCCTTACATAAAGTCAACTTTCATCAGACATAGTCATACTCAAACACAAGATAGTCATCGCAATGTCCACATTCAAGTCGTGATCTAGTAGACAGTATAGTCTAATCAGTCAGTAAGTTAAACTCATGCAACATAGTCTAGTCAATCATCTAGTCACACTAGTCAAATTGCCAAAACAATGTCAATCTCGTCACTCTTTGGTCCTCTTCAAGATATGTCCTTCTTGGACTTGGACCTTGTCAAAATGTCATTTGTCTTTTAGGATGTGTCCTTTCTGACCTAAGGCACCATCAAACTATCAAACTGTCAAACTGTCAAACCATCATGCAAACAATCTTTGATAATCAAATATTCGCAAACACATTGAATGGCTGTTGATTTTTTTGGTCTATTTTGTTTATTTTTGCTGGTCTATTTTGTTTCCTGGTCATGTTACTAGCGACCTCAAGGATGTACCATGAAGTATTTAGAGGTGCGATGATGTCCCATGATCTATTTTTTTTTCTTTGATTGTTGTTTGTGGATTGTCTTAGCAAAAAGACTGGGGTAACTTGGCCCTTAATATGAGCTATGACATTCCTTTTCTGCAATTGTTTGTTTTGCAAGTTGATGACCTTGTAGACCTTGGTCTATGTCATACCATGGTGTTTGTTGTCCATTTTTTTCATTTTATTTACCAATGATGATTAGTGTAGAGTCTTGTCTAGCAAAAATGAATCTTTAAAGTTGTCTCCACTAACAAACATATCCTCCACACTAACATTTATTCTATGCTGCTTATCTATTTTCCTCTTTTCCATTTCAAGAGCATACCTATGTTTGTCCAACCCATCTATCCTCTCGAGGGGGCATCATCATCCCACTCTTATTTTATCATTGTGCTATCTTTCTATCATCATCCATTTTCCTCTATCCATACCTTAGCTTCTTTGAAATGATGTTACTCGACACAAATCTTATCATGTCGAACATCATCTCAAAGATGGGAAAAATGTAGACACTAAAAATTGTCCTCAGGCTTGCAATTTCTAAATTCTTCATCATTCCCCCTTTCATTCATCATAATTAAATAATTTTTAATTATTTAATTATTTTCTAAAGTCATAATTCTTCTATTAATTAAATAATTTTAGTTATTTAATTAATTCATTTCCATCTTTATTCCTCCTTGATTAATTAAATAAATTTTATTTATTTAATTTGGTCCACTCTCTTGAATTTTGAATTAAATCATTATTTAATTCAAAATGATTCCCTTTGTCACATTCCTTTTTAATTAAATAATTATTTTAATTATTTAATTATTCATTTACCACCTAAATTAAATAATTTTTATTATTTAATATCCCTATCATCTCTTTATCCATGTCAATCTTATCTTCCACATCAAATCTTATCTCTTGACATCTCATTTAATTTCAGCCCTTGATTGAATTATCTCATAATTCAATCTCAACCCTTCATCATTATCATTTTCCCTAATTTTGTCCTAACCCTAGTCCATACTACAACATTCAATCTTGGCCATTGATTAAGACATCTTATTGGCATCCAATCTCAACCATCAATCCAAATTAGGTATTGTCTATAAAACTCTCTCATAAGCCATTTGGGGGTTGATTCTTCAAGTATTCTTATGCTTCCAAAATCATTCTTGAATCTTTCATTTATTTCTATCAATTGTCATTCATCTATCATCTCCATGTCAATTATATGTTGTTGAATTGAGCAACCAACATTCCTCCAACAATGAACCTTCAAAATCTTACATTCTTACACAGGTGGCGAAGAGCCATGGAGGTCAATCAAGTCTAGTTTGAAAATTGGTTTGCATTTCCTTTGTTTATTTACATCTTCATTCTAGTTTGTTCTTCATGGTGCTTGATAGGGTTTAATTAGTTTATTGTTTCAACATTAAATCTGAATTTTTCCCTATTTACACTTCCATTTTTCTTCTCATCTCGTCCAATGAAAAACATGGATTCCTTTGACTTCTTTGGTTGCCCAAATAACATTTATATTTATTTTTTCTCTAAAGACCTCCCTCTTCTTTCATCAGTGATGTCGCTATCAATGCTCTCTCCTTTGAATCATTTGTGTCTAACTTTATCAAATTCTAACCAATTTAGATTGGAAACATTCTCAGCTATAACTATAGATCTTGACAATTCTTAATAGCTTCATGATCACAAGTTTCACATGGTGTAAAAGTTGCAACTACATTTTATTTTTATATAAGGTAAGGCTATATATCCTTTATTTCATCTCTTATTTCACAACTTCATCTCAAATTATTTTTCACAAATGATACAACTATATATACTTTTAAAGGTGAATAACACTTATTTCAACTGAAGAAAATTGTTAGGTGCTAAAACAAAATTATATGGGAGTTATAATTGTAAATATGCTTTATACTGCTCTCTATACAAGGTATGTCTATATCTTGTTTATGTCAACTTTTCTATTGTAGATGTATTACATATTATTTTTTATAAACTATTTATATTTCCTAATTTAGATATTTTCTACTAATGACACATGTTCGTTGCACCAAACTTCACATTTTCCTTGTCTCTAACTATATCTGATTGAAACCATTTTAGATTACAAATGTTCTCAACTATAACTTCACATATCCACAATACTAAATAGCTTTGTGATCACATGTTTGGCATGGTGTATGAGTTGCAAATACATTCTATTTATATAGAAGGTATGGCTATATGTCCTTTATTCCATCTCTTTTTCATAACTACATGTGAAATTATTTGTCATAAATGATACAACTATATATACTTTTAAAAATGTATAACATTTATTTCAACTAACTTGATAATTGTTCGGTGTTGAAACATTGGTTTCACCATTGATCATAGTGGTGGACAATGTATGCTCTTTCTCAAGGGTTTAGTGATAGCCCATGAGGCTGCATCACGCAATATGGTAGGGTGGAGAGAAACCCTTCTTTTCTTCTATTCATACTACATCTCTTTGCACCGATAAGGTATCCCTACATCTTATTTATTCAATCTCTTCTATTGCACATTCATTGCATATTATTTGTTATAAATTATAGAACCCTTTATATTTCCTAATTTACATATTGTCTACTACTAAAACATGTTCATTGCACTAAACTTCAAATTTTCCTTTGATTTTTGCAAAAATACTCAAGACAAAAACTCCTATTTCACATAAGATAGTAATGTCTTAGTCAATGATCTTTCATCTCAACTTATATTCATGAGTTTTGTGGATCTTTTCACAACATTAGATCTTATATGAGGTTAGCCAAGCCACAAGGGTTTCAGCCAGGCTCTGTCAACCACTCTCTTTTTTGGTTTTTAGGAGTCCCAACATTGATAGTGGCTTTAATTTCTATTATGATCTTGAAATTGTTGAGTTTTCAAATCACATGATGGGATTTTGAGGAAGTAATGTCTTATAGATGACCTTTAAGAATAATTAGTGACTGCAAAGTTGGTCACAATGATGAAATAAACTATTGTATGTAATAGTAATCTCTCAAGATATATTTCTATTGAAAGTAAAGGCAAATTTAGAAATAAAATAAAAAAATATAGTTTAAAATTTTTGTACCAATCTTCAATAGAATTCTACGACTGCAATTATCTCTTTATTCTTGAGGTTGTGGATGACTTATGTAAATACACTTATTTGACATTTTTATGTGCTATTCCATATCAATTATATTCTAAGCTTTCACATAATTGTATTATCCTTTTGAAATAATGTATATATATCTCAACCTCATCTATGCTCTATTGTTTTAGTGTAATGGTATCATAAAATGGTTATTAATGCCTAGCTATTACATATCTTGTGCTTGGATGTAGACTAGATTTGATTAGCTTATAGTCCATGTTATTGAAAAACAACCAAACCGGAACATACATTGTCCATTGCTATGATCAATGGTGGCATCAATGTTCCATATAACACTTAAAATATAGCTTTCACATGGGTTTTTTACTGTGAATTTTTGTGTTTTGTGGGTTTTTCCATTTGGATCATTGTTGAAACCAATATTGTTTGATTTATGGTTTCCATTTTGTGTCTATGGTTGCAAAACAATAAAATAATGAATGTTATATATTTTATGTTGATTTCCATAATACATTACTCATTGTTGTTCTCTAGCTTAGGCTATATTGTTTCAATTTTGGTTAACTTACTGTTGAGAAAAGACTATATTGTTGCATAGGGTTGTTACTATGAATTTTTGAGTTTAGTGGGTTTTTCCATCTAGGTCACTATTGAAACCAATATTGTTTGATTTATGGCTTCCATTTTGTGGCTATGCTTGCAATGCAATAAAATAGTTAATATTATACAATTTATGTTAATTTTCATAAGGCATTGTTGATTATTGTTCTCTAGCTTAGGCTATATTGTTTCAATCTTTGATAAGGTGTTGTTCAGAAAAGGCAATATTGTTTGTGAAAACCAATATTACTAAATTTATGGTTTGTGTTTTTTGGTGATGGTTTTGCATGGGTTTGTTACTTTGAATTTTTATGTTTTGTGGGTTTTTCCATTTAAAACAATGGTCACATCAATGTTCAATATAACACATACAAATCACTATGTATCAATCGTATTTGCATCTACTACGACATATATACATATCTGCACATAAGGGAAATACATTTTCCATCACTATGAACAATAGTGGCATGAATGTTCCAATTAACACTCAAAATATGACTTATCATTCAAAGAATGTGTCAATATGTATCAATGTTGTGTGCATCTACTATGACATACATCAAAATATCTACATGGAATTGTTAGTCAATACGATCAATAGTGACATCAATTTTCCATATAACACTTAAAATATAGCTTATCATTCCCTACATACAAATTTGTATGTATCCTATTCTTAATTTCTTGAATGTGTGTACACATCCCTTCCATTTGGACTTCCCCTCTGCCTATCAACTCATCGTTGCATGTCACTACACACAACTAATAGTAATAAAAGGATTAATTTATGATTTAATTTAGTGTTTTAATATGTATTTTACATATTCACATTAAGTTTAAGGACTTATTAAATAAAATTGACTTAGTTGTGCCTTAATTTTGGTGTTGTAAAATTTATCTTTATACTTTCACACTCATCTAGGGATTTGTTAAATAATTTACCTTAATTTTCCTTAATTGGACCCTTTGATTAAAATCCAAGCCTAATTAATTACAATTTAGGAAGGGGAAAACCCAACATTCATAAATTCCATGACATAACACTTATCATTGTAGAATGTGTGTCTGAGGTGAGTGGCCTAGGTCCCATTTGTAAAATGGGCCCTCACTTAGACCTAGGACCCTAATTTAAAGTATATTTTTGGTCATATTTCAATGATTTCAAATGTATATTCACATGTCGACATGTAATATTTTAATTTTTGGAATTAATTTTAGCATATGTATAAATAAGAGGCCATTTCACTATGTTTCAAATAGAAAAAATTGAATAAAGCATTCCTATAGCAATTTTATGAGATCAAGAGAATTTTAAGGTATTTAAGAGAATATTTATAGACTAAATATTGCAGCAATCAAGATCCATTGTCATGTCAAAATCATGCATTTTATTTGAGCTAATATGTTGATGTAGTGTTCAAGATCCATCCAAGCATTGAAAGGCATTGTTTCAAATCAAGTTTCAAAATAAAGATCCACCTCCATTGAATTTAATTCATGCTAGTTTTAGATATATATTCCCAGGTACAGACAAGGATTTGGTGAATTGTGTCATAGGCTTGTTCATTCATCATTCCTTTCATGCTATTTAATTTCATTACAAGGTTTAATCACCCAAATAGGTTTGATCAAGGAAAACCACCATGCATGAACAATAAAAATATTTTTACCTCTTGATTTGTGTTTATAGATTTTACCTATGGAAGATTTCTTAATGAGAAAACCTACAAAGTTGTAAAAGTTTCATTTCTTTTCATCATTCTTGCAATTTCATAGAAACTCACCTATAGGATTTATTTTTGTCTTTCTAAATGTGAAAATTGAGGATCCGAGAGTGTAGAAATAGGAGAAGAAAAAAATAAAAAATTCACAAAGCCCCATCCATGACCCATTAAACATAGGGTGAATGAGTGCTCAATAAACTTTGAAAACTACCTTATTGTAAGAGGTACACAAGATTTATCTCTTCTAGATTCTCCAAAAATTATTTACATTCCATTACTATTATGCTAAATCTTCTTAATCCACTTTATCTATTGCAATTTGGAGTTGATTTACTATTTTTAATCTTTCTCCCCAAAGTGATGTTTGGCCTAGACCAATTACCTAACACAAAAAGGGAAATTGCAAGATTCCTCAAAAAATTCCCTCACCTAAGAGTTGAAAGTGGATTTTAACTTGAGGGATCTCATTCCTTGAATGGAATATAAGAATATGTGGACTCATTACACTAATTTTTACCTTTTCATTTATAGTAAGTTTGGTGAAACATCCAAAATTTATTATAAAACCCGATGTGTTTGAACCCCTACACCCATTTTCCTATGTTTCATTTTGGTGAACCCAAGTTTTGAACATTCTAATTTATGATTTGGAGTGCATTCAACCCCTATATCTAGGATTTTCATTAATTAATTTCATTCAAGGATTCTAAATATGGTATAAATTTTCATTTCATTTTAGGTATAAACTTGTGTTTTGTATTCATTTTAGATCTAAAAATTTAACAAAATTTGCATAATGTTAGACTAATTTTGCAGTGTTTGCATATTAGTGTACTTTTCATCATTCATATTCAAAAATTGGATCAAAATTACATTTCAAAAAGTGTCATATAGTTCATCCTTTGTAATTAATTTTACTTCCATCACGTCATTAAATCCTAGAAAATTTTGTTATAGAAATACAAGTCTTAGATCTTGAACAAAGAACATGTATCTAATCAAGTTCATAAATTACATTTTTCAATTTTAAAAAACCTTGTACTAGGACCCATTCACCCCTGGGAAATGAGTCATTTGAGGCTTGAAAAATACAACTTTTCTTAGCTTTTTAGTGGTTTTCTGCACTTCCTTTCCCTACTAGTAACCTATAGTATCATTCTAGAAAGTTTCATAAATTTATGTTTTATGCATCTAGGTATAAACATCGATTTAGTGTAGTCAATTTTAAATCATCCCAAAATAATCTAAGAAGAAAAAATCTTTAGAAATATATGAAATTTTCTTACATTTTTGAAGCATTACATAAGTGGCATAGTTTATCTTTCATGTTAGAATGTTTCCTTAAGAGATGTGATTTGGATACAGTAAATAACAGATTGTATAAGTACAACATCTCCTCTTATGAGTTTAATTTAGAACATAAAAATGAGGTCATTAAGAAACATTTTATCCATCCTTCCACTATCTTCCCTAGTTATGAGAAAATCATAGAGCAAGAGAATCAAACCATTGAAAAAATCCTTAATATCACATTTCCTATACCTCACTCATACCCTATTATCTCTCCCATGTATGAGGATGTTAAGATACAAGAAGATACAAGTATAGGAAATCATGAAAACCATAATTGTTCTTCTCCCAATATCTCTCCTATTGGTGACGAAGGTGTCTTGATGAGAGAAGATGCAAACATTGAGAATCATGAAATTCTTGTTTGTCGCTCTCCTCCTCCCACTTGGGAAGATATATTGAGACAATAATATGAGATCATTGGAAAATTTCTTAACATTACTTTACCTAGTCTTTGTTCAGCTCCTAACATCTCTCCTGCTCATGATAATGCTTTAGTGAAAGAGGATACAATCATGAAAATCACATTTGTGAAGAGGATATGTTGGTGTTAAGAGATATAATAATTGAGAGCTATGAAAATCCTATTTTTTTCTCTTCTCCTACCTCTCCTACTTGGAAAGGAATTATAGGATATTGGGACATAAGTGTAGATAACCATGACAATCATATTTGTTCATCTCCTAATATCTCTCCCATTTGTAAAGAAGAGATTTTGGTGTTAGAAGATACTCTTATTTATAGTCATGAGGACCTTTTTTCTCCCTTTCCTAATGCTCCTAATGTTTGTAAAGATCTATTTGATTGAAAGGATCCAATAATTAATAAGCAAGAAAATCATAGTTATTCTTCTCTTGATGCTTCCTTTACTTATGATGAAGGTATCTTACAAAACTGACCAAGGAATATGATCAAAATTTTATTTTCTCTTCTCCTAAAAGGTATCCTAGTAGGGAATATATCATGGTGCAAGAGAATGATATAATAAATACATGTCTTTCAAACAATAGTATTGTGGATTCCTTAGATGAAGGTGATGAAGTGATATTAGATTCCCTTACAATAAGAGATTATTAAAATAAGGACAAGTACTTTTAGGTTGTGCACATTAGATATCCCTTGAAGTGCTCTCCTAAACTAGTTCTTATCCTCAATCCACCCTGACAACAAGCACAAGTTACAAATAAACATGTGGTTCTCTTAGAACCACGTAAAAGGAAACTTTATAGTAACTAAGTTTCACAACAATAGAGTTATAACACCATTTTTCACACATATAATACAAGGAACAATAGGCCACCACAAACCACTCCCACTTCATTACCATTGTGTCAAACTATTTTTCCTAGTTTTCCTTGTTTTCCTCTACATAGTGGAAATGAGTATGATCTTATTGAATAAATTAAAAACACTCCTACTACTCAATATCCTTATAGGATCTTATTCAAGCCTCACCTAGTTATCATAATATGCTTTAAAATGCAATACAACATGTTCTAGTTTCCCCTAGTGCAAAGCGAAATGATGTGGAAGCCCTTGTTCAAGGAATGAATGTGGTTAATATAGATATTTTTTAATGAATGTGAGTTACATTCCTTTTAAGTTCAAAAAAAATATGAACCTTTCATGATCATAGCCATTATTGAGAGAATCCTTGTTGATGATAGCCCAACCCTTAATGTGTGTAGTGTGAACCTTTTGGATAAGCTTGTAATTGATAAGAGTAAGATTGGACCTAACTCATTTTTCATTCATGGATTTGATAACATAGGAAAACAATCACTTGTCATGATCACATTACCTATTATCTTTGGGAAAGCTACATTGAAAACCACTATGCATGTTATACGTTATGACATTTCATCTAATATTTTTTTAGGGAAACCATGGATTCATGAAATGTAGGCGGAGCCTTGGATGCTTCATCATGTAATGAAGTATATTTTGAACAATCAAGTTTATAAACTTAAGGAAAAACCTAAACCTAAAAGTTGTTTGCACACTAAAAAGGATAAATAAAGCCCTATGAAACATTGATACTAATTTCAAAATTTAAAACCACACAAGAAGAAAAAGAGAAGAATATTGAAGATGTCACAAAGTTATTAGAAGATGATTGGGATTCCCTAGATTTCACACTAATATGCATGGGAGAATATAGGATGGAAACTAAAAAACCTAAAAAGAGAAAATAAAAAGTGGTAATGTCAACACAAAATTTGAAAGAAGCTTTGAAAGCATGCACCTTGACCACTTTAGAAAACAAAACAAATTACACAACACACTTGAATGAATTTTATTATGAAAACCCACCAAATACAAAAAAAATGAAAAAGCTTTATGGAAAAGGTTATGAACTTATGAAACAACTTGGGTATAGTGGAAAAGGATGTGATGCTAGAGAAAAAGGTATGTGTGTCGCTATAAATCCTAACATGCAAGAACCAACTAATGGTCTTGGTTATTATCCTTTGAAAGAAACAAAATCATAAAAAAATTCTTCACTCAATACCAAGGTTATTACAAAATATTATCCTCGAAAAAATTTAACCTTATTTCATCCTAAACCAATAGAAACTAGTGGTCTTGGTTATTTTCCTTTGAAAGAAAGGAAAGAATCAAGGAAATCTTTACTTAATATCAATGTCATCACACAAAACACTCCTAGGACATGTTTTAGTAATGATTGGATTTTATTAGATTTTACACCCTCCCTTAAGGGAGAGAATAAAATCTCACAATCTTGTGTAAGTATGATACCTAGTACTAAGCAAGAGATATATTTGTCACAAAATAAAGGAAAATCCTCTATTATTGATCAAGAGAGTATCTTTTCAAGACTCCTCCATGTTTGTTTAATATACCTCTCTATCCAAGAACATGAAATAAAATTGAGTACAAGAGTTCATTTTGTATATATCATAGAGTTCAGGGTCATTCTACTAGTGAATGTATGGCTTTGAGTAATAGAGTTCAACATCTTAAGAATTGTGGTGGTCTTCCTTGTATTGAAGCATGCAGTTCCTCTAATTGATACTAATTTTCATGTTTCTCATTAATCACCTCGGCTCACCCTTGTCTTTCACTAAGAGGGGGCAAGGGGTTAGGTAGCCTTGTCCTCATATGACAATTGTTGATTTCCTCTTTTGGCTAGTTGACCACCTTCCATGTATACATAAGAGCAAGCTTAGGATGTGGATGACATGCCTTAATTTGGCTCACATGTGATGTAATTTTCTTTCTATGTTATCCTTAGCATTGCATTTTTGGGGCAAGCCCTTCCCCTTACATGATGTTGTTTTAGTCAAGAATATATGACTTTGCATAGGGATTTCTGAATAAGCACTTATATCCTCCTTATGGTTAGCATTGAATATTTTCTACACTAAAGTTGATTTCTCATAGTAATGATGTTAGCAATCACTTTAAACTGGGGCATACATTGACACTCACATTTCTTTATGTGATTTTCTTTCTTCTTGTGATGTGTCCTTTTCTTGGTGGTGTCATTTGGTTTAATATCCTTTGACAACATGATATTTCTTTAATTTTTCCTCTCTTGGAGACATTAGGAATGATGATCACTAAGAAGAGACCTTACATCAACTAAGAAAATTCCCATTGAACAAACCTGCATATAAATATAATTTTCATAATTATTTGGTATAATACAACTTGTTGACCTTGTGAAGATCAAACCTATAAATTTAAGGCCACAAATCATGTAACACACCTTGCTTTCTAGTAGATCCTTTCCCATGCTCATTAGTGCTTAGCATAAATGTAGCTTGTTAGGCCTTATGAATTTCAAAACTAAAATATTTGTGGTTCCCTATCAAGGTTATTTGAGGGAGAGCTTTGGTATGGTAATTACAATAAGATCCTAGATAGAGGCGATACCTAGTCGGCACTCTACAATTACATTAGGCCATGTGAGTGTATGAGTTGTTTGCATAGTGGAAATCGAGTTATTCTTGATAATGTTCTTGGAAAAATAGCATAGACATGTTCCACATCATGTGGGATAGTCAAAGCTTGATCTATTTCTCTTTTCTCTTTTAAGGGTTCAAATGATAGTGTAGGATTAAGTTTCTTTGTCATTATTGCATACATATGTGTCTTGAATGTCTACTTTAGTGTGAGTTTTACATGGGGTCATACTCTCACTAAGGTGGGGCCTAAATGTAGTGTAGGAAAAAATTATCCCTTTTCCACACTTAATTTGGGAAATATTAATAATGAAAGGACTAAATTATTACTTAACTTAGTGTTGTAATATGTGTTGTAGAAGAATTATTGCATGTGTTGTAGAAGAATCAATAATGTTTTTGTGAATGAGTTGTTTGCATAGTGGAAATCGAGTTATTCTTGTGAATGTTCTTGGACAAATAGCATAGACATGTTCCACATCATGTGGGATAGTCAAAGCTTGATCTATTTCTCTTTTCTCTTTTAGGGGTTCAAATGATAGTGTAGGACTAAGTTTCTTTGTCATTATTGCATACATATGTGTCTTGAATGTCTACTTTAGTGTGAGTTTTACATGGGGTCATACTCTCACTAAGGTGGGGCCTAAATGTAGTGTAGGAAAAAATTATCCATTTTCCACACTTAATTTGGGAAATATTAATAATGAAAGGACTAAATTATGACTTAACTTAGTGTTGTAATATGTGTTGTAGAAGAATTATTGCATGAATCAAGATCCATTATCATGTCCAAGTCATGCATGTCATTTGAGATAATATGTTGATGTAGTTTTCAAGAATCATTCAAACATTCAATGGCATTTTTTAAAATCATGTTTCAAGATAAAGATCTGTAAGAGTTTTTGATGAACTCAAGCACCTAGGATTACCTACAAAACCAAGATAAGCCTTCAACATGAGAGCAAGAATAGATTAAATTCTTGAATATGGTTCAATAATAGAATGATGTTATTATCACACACTAAATGATACAATATGCCTCAAATCTCCCTTGAACTAAATGAGTTGATATGAACTCATCAGAACTTGATAGGAGGGAGAGGGAGTGTTGATTATATAGTTGAATATTGGCATATAATTCTAAGAGGGGTAATAACTCTCAAAGAACCAAATTAGGTGGGAGTTATTCCTACTTGGAAAATAAAAAATAGGTGGCATAGCCTACTCAGAAGGAGACAAATGAGTGGTTTTGTGAGGTGGCATAAAAGTCCAAAATTGGGTGTGAAACTCAACCAGCCAAGTGTGCGTGAGAATAGCATATGTAATCAATGGATTATTCCATGTGTCCTCACATAAACCATGTCTCCTCTAACCTAAGGTATGCTTAATAATGTGTAGGAAAAATAGTATTAAGAAACCTACAATAACATCCCCCCTTAAGCATAGCTTAGGTGGGTGAAAAGATGAAACAATGCAAAGATGGGTCCTAGCTACAAGGCCATGTTAGGTACCCATGTACAATGATGAAAATAGATCTATCACAAACGGACAAAAGGAGAAAACCTAGTGGGACAAAACTCCTCCCCAAAAGAGAGATAAAAGATACAAAATAAAATGCTCTCAATGATGCATGCGAAGGTAAAAACCCCATGTGAGGAAAAAGACACCCCATAAGAGAGAAGTAGAGAGACCATATAGTCCCCCAATGTAGAATCTTCTACATTATTAGTGAATGCTTGACACAAGAAGTTGAAGATGATCTAGGATTGCCAAACAATATTCCTCCCCTTAGGAAGAAATAAAACCAAAGATGCATGTAGGATATCTTCCCATTCATGAAAGGAAATGATGGAAGAATGATGTATGATTTCTCTAAACTCTACTCAGGTGTCCCCATGTTGATGCTGAAAGATGTCACCATCACATTAGGTATTCTAGGTCATAGTGCAAAAGATGACAATCCATAACCTAATGGAGATGGATGTAGAAAAAAAATTAAATACAATGATATCTCCTTTGAAGAAAAAGGTTCTGATGTAGAGGCTATGGGACTTTTGGAAAAACACAATGATTTCAAGGATTACAATGATGCACTCTCAAACCCTCTTCCAGACACCCTTATGGAGATAAGGCTCAATGGTTCACTTGTGACTTAAAATCTTCCCTTATGGACCCAAACCCTTGGAATGATCTTAAGAGACTCAATAAAATCTACCTTGAATTATTACAAAGCCCCAAGCATCTGATTTAGACACAAACCCACGTTTTCACCTTGACTAGGCTTCTAGCCCAACTAGGTCTCCAATGACTATTTTTTTGACTTTACTCACAACTTTTCCAAAGGAATGCCAAAAAAAATGACTGATTCAATTTTATTTTGTGATGCTACACAACATACTAAAATCTTGATGGAACTTGTTTTAGACCAATCCTTCCAAAACCTGTTGTTTCCACAAATTTAAGACCTAATTAGCCCTCTTTTCCAAAGCAACCCTTCTCAAATCTTAACTCCAGACTATGAAACTTTCTATAGTGTCTCAAAATGTCTCCAAACTAATTATTTTCAAGGTATTAGACTCCTATGATACCCTTAAGACTCTTAAACACAAAACCCTCAATAAATTGCTCTAAAACTAGGGCTTCTTGGATCTTGGCCTTCTAAACACTTCCAGAACCTGTTCTATAACTTTTCACCATTAAATCAAATTTTCTAAACATTTCCAACCCATAAAAATACCCCTTGTTTAGGTAGAACTCCTACTGCTATACTTGAGGCACCATTTCCATGCACTTTGTCTTGTCAAATCATGGTGTACACCCTAGAATCCTCCCTTCATGCAAATTTCCTTGTTATTTTTGTATAATACATGTTAAATACGATCCATTTCACAAGTTACCGTCACAATATCCCATGAAATGGATCATTCATTCATGAAGACTCTCAAAATCAATGAAAAATCAAAACTTTCCTATGGACAGTCAATGTATTGTACAAAGAAACTATTTGTTATTGATTTCAAGACATACAAAGGGTTTTAAAACATGTAAACAAAATTCCCTAGTTTATCCAATAGAACATATCTTCAACAACAATCAATAGTTCATTAAGAAAACACCAAAAAAATTGCAAGAAACTAAAGTTTTTATTCTTTTTCCTGTAGCAAACCGTACAAAAAACTCCAATGTCATCGACTCTTCCATACAAATGACTTTCCCAACTTTGTATACCTATCTCCCAACTACTCCAACTATTTTGGATTGATTTTATTTCATTATTATTATTTAAACTCATAAAACCTACTTACCTACCCAAATCAAAACTAACCATTGGATTTCAAAAATTTGAATTTCCAACTTGTAATTTATTGAACTCTACTAACTAAAAACTCTCCAAACCTATTACATGCCATCATTCAACCTTAATTGACATAATTAAAACCTATTTAGACCCCTAGTAGACTATTGGTCCACTTACATTTCATTTTGGTCCTAGGGTCCTTATCAGGACCCTCATGACTTTTGATTCCTCTAATGTCTTTATCCATTCCAAAAGCCATTATAGGTTTCAAAATGTTATAACTGATGCTCTGAAATGGTTTATAGGTCTTCATGGCCCCTGCATCCTCCTAACACTTGAAGTGATCCTTAAGGAGCTTGGGTGCCCCTGCACCAGGTGCCTCCTCCAAATGGTGCTCAATAGTGACCACAATAATGTCAAATTGTGATGAATGATCATGTGGATAAAGAACAAGAGGGTCAAAAAGTTTCCCCTCAACATCTAAAGAAGATGAAGCAACTTCATCAAAGAGAAAATGAATATTATCGATGATGTCTCCAAAATATGCAATATGAGACTACACAAACAAGTTTGAAATACTTGTCAAGAAGTCATCACAAGTAGCCAAGTCTGAAAGACAATGTATGTCTTGTTGCACTAAATCACAAGGAGCCAAAAATTTTGGATCACAAGCATCCCCAAGTACACTAGTAGATGAAGGAGATGAGATCTTAGTGCATGCAATATGTCTACACCTATCATCCCCCATTATATCTTCAAAACATGATGAAATAGATATGCATGTGCAAGATCATCATGGAAAAAATAAGCCCTTAAGTGGCAAAAAAATAAAAAAAATCAAAGTTAGGCAATTTGACATAAAAATTTCAATAAGTTATCTATATTATTTCAAAAATGTGTAAGAATAGAATATGTAGAAACTTGAATGTAGTTTCTAAACTACTAGGTGTATTTTTAAAAAAGAAAATCTATTTGGTGAAAATTTGAAATTTCAATGGAGTAGTACTTAAATTTTAGGGAAAAAATAAGAAGTAGGTGTCTGTCTGACCACCCTAACCATAATAAAATGATAATATTTTTTTATAATATTTAAGATATAGTTAGAGGTCTCATGTCTCGATGTGACGCATATTTTTTGTAGTTTTTTTCTTAGTAAATAATTAATTATGAATTTTTTATTACAACTTTTAAAAAATATAAAAACCCATATGTCTGACCACCTTAACTTTGTCAAAACTTCATGAAATTCATTTTTTTTTTTAATACTATAGTATGTGAAGCATAGAATGTGATGCATGTTTTGGATTCAAAAAATGTGATACCATTTGAAAGTTATAGATTTTTTTCAATCAACCTATCAATCAGGACTTTAGTCATAATTCAAATAGAAAATAAATAATAATTATTTATTAAATTAAAAATAAAGAATAATTTATATTTGTGTAAATCTAAGAATCTCCTTTAAAAACCCTTTTCGTTTCATCAAATTTGGGTAAAAAAAAGTCGTCAGCCACATACCCTATATACCCATCATATTGCCACTTTTTGGCCCATCATGATCCTGCACATACCTAGTCTATGATTCTTCCAATGTTGGAATAGAAGAGTCCTCAGCCTCAAGATGTTCACTCATAGATGAAGAAGATGAACCCTCTAAATCTGGATTAGGAGCCATAGAAACTAAAGTCTCAATAGATGTCTCTACAAGAGGAGAAGGTTTTGTGTCATCAAAACTACCATACCTTTCCCAATTAGAAAGTGTTTAAGTTGTTTTATCATCAATAGGTCAAAAATTTGCAAGTGGAACAAGATAATCCACAACAAGATCCTCTGGGAATGGAGGTTCATTCGAGTCTTGATACATCTCCCAAAGTTTGGTCATAAGGTTATGAGGGATATCAATGCCATTAGTGACCATTTGTGTATCAATATCACAACTACAACCAATTACTGCCAGGATATGTTCTTTTTTAAAGTCCCACACAATTCTCTTCCATTTTTATGAAGGTTTAGGAACTAGTCCATGATAGAGATCCATAAAAATATTAAGCCACCTACAATGTGTTAATATTTCATCTCGCCAAGACTTAAAGTTCCACTAATTTAACCTTATTGTAGTAGGATGTGTTTTGATTCCCATATTAAAGTACTCAACTTTAGTCACACAATAGACCAATCAAGAGACATAAGCTAGTTTAAAGGCCAAAGATTACCCCCCCCCAAATTACTCAATCATGATCTACCCCAGAAAACTATAATGGTGGAACTTTATAATTAGAGCGTTTACAATTCTGGAGTTGTTTTCCAGAGTTTTACAATGTCCAATATTGGACCCAAATATTGAAAGTACAAAATAATCTCATAATTAGAACCTCAAAATAAACCCAATATGTAGTGCTCACAAAAATATCAACTTTCAAAAAAAGAATCACCTAGATATGAGGTCATATGTGAAAGTTATAGCCATTTCAAGTTCAAAAAATAAGAACTGTCCTTCAGATCTACTGAGAAAACTAAATTTCTGGAAAATATGGATTACTTGAGAAAACATGGATTCCACCACTACAAATCCTCTAAAATTCTACCCCCCCCCCCAAAAAAAAAAAAAAATTCTTGCAAAAAGGAGTCATGACTGAGTTACAAGCTTTTGAAGATCAGGTGCAAAATGCAAAACTCCAATGGAGAGGGGGTTTGCTAAAATGTTCTTATTTATTTTGTAAAAAATATATAACCTGTATTGAAAAAATAATAACAATCTAGATGGTTTTTTTCTGCTGCGAAAAAAACTTAGATGACTGGTTTTCTTTACAATATACAAACAATGTGGATCTAGTGTAAAATAGATCCCTTTAGCAACATAAAACAACCCCAAAAACCAAAAAATGGCATTCAAAGGTAGAATCAGTTGCCTAAGACAAGAAATGACATTCTAAAAACTACAATACTAATTAAAAAACTCACAAATCTCTCAAATTCGTGAAGGCGCTTGCAGATCTGACGCTCTGATACCATGTAAAAGTTGCTAATGAACTCAAGCACCCAGGATCATGTGCAAAACCAAGATAAGCATTCCACATGAGAGAAACAAGAGATAAAATTCTGGAATATGGTGCAATAATATAATGATGTTATTATAACACACTAAATGATACAATATGCCTCAACTTTCCCTTCAACTGATTGAATTGATATGAACTCATTTGAACTTGATAGGAGGGAGAGGGAGTGCTAATTATATAGTTGAATATTGGCATATAATTCGAAGAGGGGTAATAGTTCTCTCAAATAACCAAATTATGTGGGAGTTATGCCTACTTGGAAAATGCCAAATAGGTTGCATAACCTACTCATAAAGAGACAAATGAGTGGTTTTGTGAGGTGGCATAAAAGGCCAAAAGTGGGTGTGAAACTAAACCACCCAAGTGTGGGTGAGACCAACACATGTAATCAATGGATTACGCCACATGTCCTCACATAAACCATGTATCCTATAAACTAAGGTATGCTTTATAATGTATAGGAAAAATAATATTAAAAAAGGTACACTAAGAAGATCCACATCCATTAAATTTATTTCATGCTATTTACAGATATATATTTCAAGGTTCAAACAAGGGTTTGGTGAGTTGTGACATAGGCTTGTTCACTCATCATTCCTTGTGTGTAATTTCATTTCATTACAAGGTTTAATTACCAAAAAAAGGTTTGACCAAGGTAAACCCCCATTCACTAGCAACAAAACATGTTTCCCTCTTGATTTATGTTTGTATATTTTAGGTAGAAGATATTTTGAGAAGAAAGATTACAAAGTTGTATTTATTGTCATCATTATGGAAATTTCATGGAAACTCACCTAGAAGAATTATTTTTAGTTGTTTAACTATGAAGATCAAGGATCTGGGAGTGTAAACATATTAGAAGAAAACCCAAAAACCATTTTTACAGAGCCCTATCTAGGACCCATTTTCCATAGGGAAAATAAATACTTAGTCAACTTTTGAAAATACCTTTTTGTGAGAGGTACACAAGATTTATCTCTTCTATATTCTCTATAAAGTCTATAAGTTCCATTACTATTATGTAAATTCTTCTTAATCCACTTTATACATTGCAATTTAGAGTTGATTTACTATTTTTAATCTTTCTCCCAAAAGTGTTGATTGGCCTAGACCTCATCCTAACACAAAAAGGGAAATTGCAATATTCCTTAAAGAATCAACTCACGTAATGGTTGAAAGTGGATTTCAACTTGAGGGGTCCCACTCCTTGAATGAAATAGAACAATAGTTGAGTTCATTGCACTCATTTTTCTCTTTCTATTTATAGTAAGTTTGGTGAAACATCCCAAATTTAATATAAAACTCTATGTGTTTGAACCCCTACACCATTTTTTCTATGTTTACATATGTATGCCAAATTCAGTGTGAAAGCTTCCCAAGACAAAATACTCATGATGGGTATATGGAATAAATATTAAGTGGTTTGAATACCCTTTTCATTAAATCAGATGGCCTTAAGCCAAGGAAGATTGTCCAACAATCAACCTACATTTATAAAAAGAGAAAACCAAAAAAATATTTTGGTGATTGAATGAAATCCCATCATGAAATCTAGTCCTTGTCTAACACATCTAAGCCTTTATAACCTTCGAAGCTCACCAAATTATTTTGGTAATAAAGTTACCCATAATCTGATCTAGCTCCCACATAATAGGAAGGGTTTGAATGTGGATTCCCTTCCAAGAAGGTTTATGAGTAGGATTACCTACTTCGATACATTACATGAGGAGAGGTTTCTATGTCTCACTTCCAAGAAGATCTTAGATACTCCATGTGACATAAAGAATAGTCCCTTACTGCTTAGTGGAAAGAATTCCCAGACCACTAGAATCTCTTGTGAGGTAGTAGAACTCCCAGGCAACTTGGTGAAATCCTATGTGAGTCTCAGAAGAGTTTCAAAGAAAATATTTGAGCAATTTTTCCAGCTTCACATAAGAGGCCTTAGAAGGGGCTTTGCATGAGGAGTAATACACATGAGTTGCTACTAGGATTTTTGGTGAAATATTTTCATTGATGTCAAAAGTTTAATATAAGTAGTGTTAATCATGCAAATGCAATTGAAATATTCAACATGAATTCATAGGTGAATTTGATATTAAATACATTGTGTGAAATTTTTTCTCAAATAAGTGTTTGTTGATAATAATATTTCCTAAGTGGCATAACAAGCATTTAACATTTCATTGGTGAGACAATGACATGTTTAGGTGAGTTTCATCTATGTCTCTTTAACACAACAATAAAGAAAGAGAGTTAAGATACATTAGAGTGATAGGAGTCCTTTGATGGGACTTGTCTTGGAATCCCATTGATATCAAGATGACCGTCTTATTGGTGAGACATTGATATCTTGGTAGGAATCCAGAAGGACTCTCTTCAATGGAGTGATAAGGAGAAATAAAAACTCATCAAAGTTACAATATGTGTTTTGTGTACCAGCTTTATCAGTCTCTTTAATGTGGAGATTTCATACTTCACATCCTTGTTGTGAAGCGATCAAAGTGACAATGGATTTTTGGTGAGACCCAGGAACTTATCCCCTTGATCTACTGACAACAAGAGTTCCAAGTGAATGGTTGTGTGGTTTGCATCAGGCTAACATGAGTTATTTAGAGTGACTTCATTTTCACTCCCTTCAATATATCGATAGGTGGGACCCAACAATGAAGCAAAGGTGGGAAATGATGTTTTGGTGATGCAGAAGGTGTATACATGGTAATTTCTTGCATGCCCATTGAGAATTCAGTGGGGCTCAATCAATACCCATGTGGTAGTGGGGATTGGTCAAAATTAATCCATAATGAATGGTATGTGGTAGTGGGTACCATCTATTTAGGAAATAGTGTATGTTGAAGAGACAAATAGATTTTAGGAAGAATTGATAATGAGTCATAGTGATATGGTAATGCAATATATAACAATGATACATGGCAATCTATCATTCATTGATTTTGCATCCTTCTTGCAAACCAATGTTTAGTTAATCAATACCATTTGATGTCTTCAAACTATTTTTTTTTCAAAATTTTAGTGGCTTACATTCATGAATTCCACAAGGTAGCCACATTTTGAGTGCAAAATTGTTATAATCCTTTTCACATATCATATGATCCACCAATGATCACATCATGTCTGACCTTTCAATATATCAAAATCCATCTAGTAATAATTGAGCAAGAACCTCTAAATAAATAATCCATACCAACATGAGTAGGTCCATGTCTCTCTGACCCATAAGCTATAACCTTTCAATATAGGTATTTTTTGCATATCGATGAAAGTTCAAAATTGTCACATCAATCAACAACTTAAGAGGATACATATTTTGGAAGACAAGGCCTATTATTTCATCGACAAAAAAGTTATTGGAAAGAAAAATGTTATTGGAGTGAGACCTTCAAGTTAGCCTAAGCATACATGTCATGCCGATGGAATTTCATCAGAAGATTCCCACTCTGTCTCACTAATGAAGCACAAAGAAACATGATGGGGATACATGTGCTATTGGAATGAGTTTCAAATGTCTTTTAGACTATATATGTCACACCAATGAAAGTAACATCAAAGAGAGTCTTTCTAATTCACTTCAAGGAGGAGGATGATACATCAAGGAGACTAGTAACATTGGAGTAACCCTCAAATATTTCAACGATACTTATTCTCTTGCCAATGGAAATATAAATAGATCAAAAATTCATTAGAGTGATACTTGGTGACAGCTATAATATCTAAGTGACTTAATAAATCCTTTTTCGAAGGTGATATAGAGATGAAGAAAAAATCAACTATTTAAGATCAGTAGGAATGATATTTGGTCTCCTTGACCATATAAGGTACCTAATGAAATTTTGGCTTGACTCAAACATATAGATCATCTAGAGTTTAAAAATGTCTTGCCTATATAATCATTTGATCTGATAGTGTGAAATTCAAAAAACTTGCTAGACTCATACTTGGAGCTAGACATTAATGGTTGCACAAATACACACTGTATAGATAATCCTCTGAATCAAAGAAGAATAATTAAGGAGAATTTGCAAAGTTGGAAGCGAAAGGCATGGGAGAACGAACAAGGGCTATAGAATTTTGTGTAGCCAGAGATTTTCAAGTAAGCTTGTCAATTCTCTGCAATTTTATTTTCAATTCTATCAATTTGATAAAATAAAATGGAGGGTTCAAGCTTTGTAAAATCAGAAATTAGAGAAAATTAGGGTGAAGGTAGTCATCCTAGGGGAAAAAAGGAAAATATTGAGACTAGGGATGAATTAGAAACAACTAAAAGGAAATTGAATCAAGATCTTATTGATAACTACGTGGCTCAAGACCTAAAGTGAGACATTCTGCATAACTTAGGGTAGATGTGGAGAAATTTGAGGATAAATGCAAACACGTAAGGGATGAGTGGACTTCAATTTGGGGATATGAACTATTTATGTTTTACTATCATCAAAGGGATAGGTTCAAGTTTGTATGCGATCCCTAGAAATTCAACCTAGGAAAATTGGTTGTCCCAAACATATTTTTGGATGTGGAATTAATGAAAATCTTAGCTTCCCATTACAATCCAAAACTCAAAGCTATCTACAATTCATTGGGTAAACCTTTCATATATGTCTCAAAAGCTGCAATTTGTAAACTTTTCAACCTAGAAGGCACTTATGACAAAGGTATTGTGCATGAGAATTTGTAGAAAGAATTTTGATTAAAGGATACAACCTATAGGGGGTGGAGATTACCATTGCATAGACCTAAAAGGGATGGAAATATGGTTCCATTGGATGACAATGACAAGCCTCGATTTCATGTATACTTATTCGAGCCCTATTTGAAATATACATACCTCTTAGTATGCCAACTATTAGGGATGGAAGCTCCTAAGCTTATGTTAATCATACCCATGGTATTTATAGCTGATGTTCAATATCACAATGCTAGACACTTTGATTATGCTTCATACATGTTCAAAGGAATTTATTCAGGGCTAATGGCAATAAAAAATTGATCCCCTATTCTTCATTTCAAGCATTACTCTATTTTTATACATATAATAATGTATTATGGACAGGAATTGGGAATGTGGCTAGAAGAGTTAAGGATTACGCAGTTTGATAGGGAGGGTAAATTGTTACCAATCTAGTTATGGACTGCTATTTGGGATGGTAGGTTTTCCAATTCAAGTTTTGTGCATTTTGAAGAATACTTTCTTAAAACATTGTAAATATTCTTTAACTATCCTTGTGACTATGCATTTTCTGATGAGATTAAAAGGTTTATCAAACCCAAAGATTTCATTGGACCTATTGGTCACAACTAGGGAGATTGGTATTGTTTTGAAGATGCTACTATGATCAGATTGTATGGTTTTGAAGATACACCATCTTGGCTAAAACAGTGCCTGATAGAATTTCCTACTTGGAAATTATGGGGCAAATGAATTACTCAAGTGCAATGAATTTGAGTTCTTTCGGAAAACAAGCATTCCTTCCAAGCACTTTGTGCTTTGAATATTTCACTATATTGTCAAAGGAAGGGTATGATTTGATTCTAGATAATTTATTGCATTTTATTTTGAAGAAATCTCCACCATAGAAAGGGTTTGATCCAAAGGGGTACATTGACTTTTCTAAGAAAAGGATGAACTTAGGAGGGTATGAACACATACCTTATCCATATGATGATTTGTGTAGAAATTTGGAAGAGAAAGAAGCTAAGAGATTTGTTGATGAATATAACAAGGGAGTAGAGGAAAAAATGAAAGAGATACAAGATGTGGAGTTCTTATCTTCTGGAGAGGAGGCATTTGGTGATGAGGGATATCATGATTCAACTAATAAGATATCCAAATTGAAAACTAAGGATTATAAGCTTCCTCTTAGAGAACAAGAAATTGAAGAAGGTTCAAATGCAAAAATGAGGAAAATGGCTTATAGATACTTTGTAGCAGATGATGATTTTGTGAAATCTCCAAAATTTAGAGCCTTCTTGTATAAACAGAAGGGAAAATCAATAAGAGAATCTATTGAAAATGTAACAAAAAATAATGAGGAGTAATTATTGAATAATTTGAAGTCAAGTGTGGAAAAGGAAATGAAAGATATGACCCCAGAGAGAGGGAGAATATTGTTAGAAGATTTAGGTGTCATAATTTTTGCAGGATATGACCTAAATTCTACTCTATTTTTTTATAGTTTCTTGAAGGGTAACAATGCTACACATAAGCTTATCCCTGAGGGAGTGACATAAATGAATATAGGATCAAAGTATAACCATAATGAAGGTTCCCTTATGATCTAGGCCTTTTAGCCACCACATAATAAGTCTATTGTTATTGACACTGAAAAGGATTTTGGACATGTTATGACACTAAAAGTTGGAGAAGTTGATCCAGTGGCTATAGTTGAGATTGGCATTAATGTTGCCAAGCAAAATAAATCCCAAATCCAAATGTTTATCAAAGAGAAGGAAATGTATAAAATAAATAATGAAAGGATACTTAGGGAAAATGATCACCTGAAGGATATGGTTGAAAAGACATTGAAAGGATCCACTAGGTTGCTGACCCAAGGATAAAGCTCTCAAACAAAGGATAAGTGGGAAGGATTAGATGTATATTCTCAATAAAAAATTGATACACTTTCTGCAGTGATTAGAAAAAGATTGGCTAACTTGATGGTTTTGTTGAACAAACACTAGGGTGCTCACTCAAAGAACTATGTTGTAGAGTAGGAGCATAAAATAATTAGTTAAATAATCCAAGAGAAACTTCAGGAAATACAAAAGAGAGATAATCTTGATAATGAGGCTATTACTACTGCTAAGGATATCATAAGAAAGTAGAGAGATTACCATGAGGAACTAGAAGGAGATGAAAATGGATAGGTTGATGCCATGAAAGAAGGAATACCAACATTATTTAAAAATGATGGAAAAATAAAAGAAAAAACCAAATGGATTGAAGAGTGCAAGATGATACTACAAAATGCTTTGGAAGTAGCTATAGGTAAAGAATCGACATTGGATGAAGCATGTGAGCAGAATGAGAAAATGGTGAACACGGAGATAGCAATCAAGAATGCATTGGGAGATATTGATACTAACAAAAGATGGGATTATTTGGACCATCTATCAAAAGTTGACTTATTGCTAACTAGAGCCTAACTATATATGTTTAATTGTTGTTAGTTGTTGTTACTATCAAAAGATATTCATTAAGGGAGCATCCCTTCAAAGTTTTGGTATATATAAATCTATTACATAGGGACAAAAGGATATAGGCTAATAGGGATAGATAGAGTATACAAAGCTTCTATGATGTTCACATTTAAAGAGATTATGTTGCAAGTATAAGCTTGAGGAGATAAATGAAAGATGTTTGATTATATGGATTCATATTGGTATCAATTGTTTGTTAAATATATTCAGTTATATGGTTGTATGCAACATAATATTTCCTTATTATTTAAGTTGATATATCAAGGATATTTTCAATTTATCAAAACTCATTTGATGTCCTTTTGTGATGTGATTAATTGGCTTCTTTTAGAGAATTGAAACCATTTTAATCCATTATGGTAATCTGGAAGTGTTATTTGAATTAGTAAGAAGAATCATATAACTAGGATTATAATTTTGTCTCCAATTTGGTGTTATCTGTTGTTGTTGTGTGATTTATTTAATTGGTTCTTTCAAGTAAAAATTGAAATCCTTCCAATAAATCATAAGTAACCTGGTTGTGTCAATTGGATCCATAAGTAGAGTTTGCCAGTCACTTTCTTGCACAGTTATACAAGTTATAAACAAACATAAGTGTGCCAAATAGTTTAAGTTATTGCTAATACAAGTCATTTTTTCTTAGATCTTCATTTGAATCCATTCACCCTATAAGGCACTGGTCTCACCCATTTCGTCATTTACTTTTATCAAATATTGTTTCAAACCTTATATCTAAATGTATTCATAGATTTTACCTTGATATTGTTTATACAATTTATACCAAATTGGGATTACATCTCTCTACTTTAAGTTTCCATTATAGATAGTTTGTTCAAGTAGGAAAAAAAAAAAGTCTATGTCTACCTTATTTGCATAGGTACACTCACCTATATTTGGTAGAGCTTGAAGATAAGAAGGTTCAAACATACCATTTGGCCTTGTTCATTAGCCTAAATGGATCAAGAACTTGGAAACCTCTTGTGGTTTCAAACTAGCATTTTTGAGAACTAATAGATTGGTGACTCCACTGGGGATTCAAATAATAATCAAGGCCTTCATCATAGAGTTAATACATTACATAAGACTCCCCTAGGAACAAGAAAGTATATAATTTTCTCACTTTTGTATGAGTGAGTGGTGACTCTGATAAAATAAAGTGCACATTAGAAAGAATAAACTCAAGGGATTAGAACACCACAAAATTTCACAACATGCATGGAAGAATGTACCTATATAAATAAGTCCTTAGTGACAATAGTAAATGGAAACATAAGAATGATAAATGAAAGAAGGAATTTGATGACATGTGCATGAAAAATAAGGATAAAAAATCAAAACCACACTTTTAGACATATAATCACTATAATACATTGACAAATGAGAATAGCTCATTAGGATAAACTCACACTCTTGAAAAGAAAAGAAATCCTTTCTACTAGCCAAATCCTAAGAAAGAGGAAGAATTTAGGGTTAAGTTAGAGGTTGAAAGAATCAAGAAACAACATGAATATGGTCATATAATCAAAGGAAATCAGAATGAGCCTTTTGATAATGTAGTCCTTGAAGAAAATTATGAATTTATGACTTAAGAAGAATTAAATGCACAATTGGAGTATGCAAGAAAATAAATGGAAAGAACAAAAGAAGAATATGAACAAATACTCCAATTGATAAAAGAAATCCATGATTTGAAGTTGCAAAGAGCACAATTTAATGCTTAGATAGCTAACCTCCCTAAATATATACCACCTCATAGGAAAGGGAAGGCTAATGTAGGACCTTCAAATCTACCAAAAGCACCACAAAAGTAGTCTGGGAATTAGTACAAACCATTGAATGTTCCACCTAAAAACCATCACAACACCCAAATTCTCAACCACCTCCTAGCCAACAACATATCCCACCACCCCATCTACCATACAATAATCCATTATACCAATATCAAAATCCTCAAAACCCACCTCCAAAACACTACACAACTATGATCAGACAACTTGTCTTAGCAGGATTCCAAATATATCCTTACCCTATGGATAACAGTTGGAGAGGTCTTGTCCCAAAGATTATAGGAAGTAGTGTTGTCACAACTAAGGAACACTTAAGGAATTTTAATGCTTTTATTCAAGATCCGCATATGCAGTATGAAGATGTATAGATGAGGCTATTTATGATGTCACTAATTATTCAAAGAAGCTGGAGATTGGTTTAATAGTTTAACAAATTCTTCTATTGCTTCCATTCAATAGTTTATGATTAGTTCCTTTAGCAATATGGGAATCATTGTGCACCACAGTTTTCCTTGCATTAATTGGTTAGTATCAAAAAATATCAAAATGAGTCAGTCTATGATTTCAACCATAGGTTCTTCAAATTGCATAATAAGATACCTCCTCAGTCCAAATTGGCAGACCCTACAACATTAATCATTTATCTAAAAGAATTTGATCCAAAGACATGATATGAGCATAGAAATAGATGCCCTATAAATTTAGTTGAAGCACAAAAAATAGTATTGACTATTAAAAATAATAGAAATGTTATAGGGATGACTGGTAAAAGAGATAATCTCAAGGTTCCCCAAAATTTTAACAATCCTTCGAATAGACAAGAAAACACATATAGGAATGAAAGACCAAGGTTGCATGATATGCAATATAACACAAATTGGAAGGATGGAAAGCCCATAATTGGAAAGCCTAAGAATAAGGAAACTCCCAACCCTTTAAAGAAGAGAGGAGCATACACGGTTAAAAATAATCCCTGGTGGCAAATTTGCAAGTTACCACATTCCTCTAATCATTGTATTGTCACCCAATCAATACAAGAAGAGGAGATACCAGTAGAAAATGATGAAGAGGATCATACAATCTATTTAACTTCCCACACCATCCATCCCATTAAGGAGGGATATTCATCTTTAGAAGAGGAAGGTTACAAGTATGACATTGATAACTAGAGATACAATGTTCATATGGAAAAACAAGTCTTTTTTGATTATGAAGAAAGCATTGATAAACAATGTTCTATTAGTGCACCATCTCATTCAAGAAAATATAATGTAAGGATGCCAACTAAGGAAGAGATTAAGAAACTAACCATTGCTGGAGTAGAACAAGAAAAAAGAAAATATCGATTAAGAAACAAAACAATAAATGAAGATGGAGGTGTTCCAAGAGGGATATTTATGAATGATAAAACACATGAAGCACCAAAGAAGAGAAAAAATAAGAAGCCTGATAAGAATGAACAAAAACATGTTTATAAAGAAGAAAACAAAGAATTGAATAAGGATAAACAAAATTTTGATCAAACAAGAAAAAAAGGAAAGGAGAGCAAAGGAGAGTCATTGGAGGAAAATAATATGATCAAGACAGAAGGTACCTCTTTTGATTTCACACAAGCTTTATCCTAGGGAAAGATGTTTGTCTCATTACTTGAAATGATGAGAATGAAATAGTACAGGGATAGTGCTATTCAGTTAATATATAATGGGAATGATAAAACACAAACTTTGAGAACAAGGGGACCACTAAGATTAGTAATAGGCAGGAAAAGGTAAATGTTCTAGAGCTTTGTCTAAGTGATGCATTGATAAATCATCCACAAGTTGATCCATTCTTTACTACATTACTTACAAATAACAAGTTGGTAAGAAAATGTATGATAGACTCAGGTGTTTCTATCAACATCATGCACATAGGGGTCATGAAACAATTAGGCATGTGGGTAGACACTACTAGTGGAAAATACTATGCTATGGATGGTAGGCCTATCCCAGTGCTAGGAATTATAAAAGATGTAGAGGTGAAGTTGGCTGCTTATCCACAAGCAACTTACAAGATTGATATAACTATGATTGATATACCTCCTCATTTTGGAATTCTTTTATAAAGACAATGGACAACAATAGTTGGAGGAAATGTATAGTTTGACTTGTCCTATGCAATAATACTAGTCAATAGAGAAGAGGTAAAGTTATATAGAGAACCAAGGATGAATCAGATTATAGATTATGTTCCTCAAGAGCAACTAATTTTTTTTTTGTGATGTGGATTTAGGGAGTTTTAGGGTAGATTCTTCCCATCTTGAATTAGTGAATATTGATCCAATTGACAAGCATGATTCTAAGGATCAACACTATGTATGGAAAATGTATTTTTATGGAGCATGTAGTTAGGAAGGCAATGGAGCTGAGGCAGTTTTTATTTCACCTGAAGGAATCACATTCAAATATTCATTCTTGCTGACCTTTCAGTGTACAAATAATATAGTAGAATATGAAGCTCTGCTAATTGATTTGAATGGCTGTCAAACACAAGATCAAGTTACTAATTTTTCTCAGAGACTCTGAGTTAATCATTTCACAAGTCAGGTCAAAATATGCTACAAAAATAAAAAGGTTAAAACAATATAGAAATGTTGTGTGGGATACAATTCAATTATTTGATGCTTTTTCAATTCAATGGATAGACAGGTCCAAGAACTTGATGGCATATTTTCTAGATAATGTAGGCCTAAAAAGATATGATATCACCTTAGCAAGAGTTTCTCGAGTTGAATTCAAAATAAGGCCTACTATCCTTAATAATATCTATAGTTGGAAATTTTTCAATGATGACATTGATCTAATAAATTTTCTCCATTGCACAGACTAGTATGAAGCTCATGAGATTGAATTTAATGCATTTGTTGAGGAAGTAGATGGAAAATAGATTGTATTTGGAAAAAAACATTGCAGCTTAAAACCAACAAACTTACCAAAGAACTTGTGGCATTAGAAAGGGTATATGATGGAAATGATCATGCTCTCATGAAGTAAAAACCAAAAAAGAGAGAATATGTTGAGGAAATTAATCTGAGAACTAAATTAGCACCAAAAAGAGTCTACATTGGAAAGAAGCTAAGTCCCACAATCAAAAAAATGTTGATTGCATTGTTAAGAAAATACAAGCACATTTTCACCTAGTCTTATGAGGATCTTAAAGCATAAAGAGATATTTTTGAACATGAGATTCCATTACATCCATTTGAAAAACCATTCAAACAAAAGAAGAGGCCCATCAATCTAGC
This sequence comes from Sequoia sempervirens, assembly GCA_007258455.2. NCBI lineage: Eukaryota > Viridiplantae > Streptophyta > Pinopsida > Cupressales > Cupressaceae > Sequoia > Sequoia sempervirens. The sequence continues at coordinate 55,163 of VDFB02320099.1, read as the reverse complement.
TCTAGAGCCTAAAATGCAAGCAGAATTGGAAAAGCTCAGGGAAGGAGGTATTATCAAGCCCATTAGACATTCAACATGGGTCTCAAACTTGGTCCTAGTAAGAAAGAAAAATGGCAATATAATACTATGTGTAGATTTTAGAAATTTAAATGTCTCCTCCCTTAAAGATAATTACCTTCTCCCAAATATGGAAGCCATATTGCATAAAGTAATAGGATGTGAGTTGTTGTCAATGATGGATGGATTTTCTCGGTATAATTAGGTCAAAGTTAAAGAGTCTGAGCAATACAAGATAGCTTTTACTATGCCATAGGGGACATATGTCTATGTGAGAATGTCATCTAGTCTCACAAATGCAAGGGAAACTTTCCGAAGGGCCATGGATGTGGAATTTGCAGATTTAATCAATGTTATAATGGTAGTGTATTAGGATGACCTCACTACTTATTCCAAAAGGGCAGAAGACCATGTAGAACACTTGGATAAAATATTCATTAGGGCTTTGGAATATGGTAGTAGTCTCAATTCTAAGAATTGTCACTTTGTTGTCACTGAAGGTAATCTTTTGTGACATATTGTATCAAAAGAAGGAATTAGAATAAACCTTGAAAGAGTAGAAGCCATAGAAAAAATTCCTATTCCCAAAACTATCAAATCCATTTAGTCATTTTTTAGAGAAATTAACTTTGTTAGGAGATTTGTGTCAATTTTTTTTGAAATTATTAAGCCTGTATCCAAAATGTTGAAGGGAATAAAAATAGATTGGACTATAGAAGCTCTAGAAGCTTTTATTTCCATCAAGAAATCCATCAAAGAAGTCCCTATTCTAAAATCTCCTAATTGTTCCAAAACTTTCCAAATATTTTCATTTACCTCATTCTTCACCATAGCAGATGTTATGTTACAAAATAATGATGAAGGATATGAGCAACATGTATCCTTTTTTAGCAAATCACTGCAAGGGTTAGAATTAAAGTATGATATTATGGAGAAACAAGCTTATGCATTGGTCAAAGCAACAAAATCTTTCAAATCATATTTAGTTGGAGCCAAAGTAATTGTATATGTACCACATGCAGTTGTGAAAGATATCTTTGTAAAAACAGATGTAACATGGAAGAGATGCAGATGGATCAATAAAATCCAAGAATTTAATATTGAAATTCAAATTACCAAGTTAGTAAGGGGATAGGGTCTAGCCAAACTTTAATGGAAAAACCAAACATAAAAGCTAACCAAAGCTGTAATGTGGAAAATGAGGATGGTACAGTTGCAAGCATTGAACATACTCCTTGGTACACAAACATAGTGTATTATCTCAGACACATGAAGTGCCCTAAAGAATTGAATTATAATTAGAGGAGAACTCTAAAGTTGTAGGCATCTAGGTATGTATTCATAGAAGGTGATCAATTTTGGAAAAATAGGGATGGAGTGCTATTTTTGTGTCTATATGAATCACATGAAGAACATGTCTTAAGGGAGATGCATGAAGGAGTATGTAGAGGTCACTATTCTACCATAACTATTGCACATAAGATCTCAGGGTGGGCTATTATTGGCCTAAGGTTTTTAATGACTCTTTTGCATATGTAAGGAGGTGTGAAGCTTGTTAGAAATTATTAGGAAAGATAAAATATCAAGGAGCCCTACCACTTAGACCTGTACAAGCAGAAGCCCCTTTCTATTAGTGGGGAAGTGATTTTATTGGGGAAATACAGGAAAAATCAAGTGGACATAAGTCGATATTAGTGGCAACTGATTATTTCACTAAATGGGTGGAGGCAGTCCCAATTAAGCATGCAACAAGCAAGGTGGTAATAAATTTTCTAATGGATAATATCATAACTAGATTTGGTACACTAGTAAGGTTGATCACAGACAATGGGATGTGTTTTAGGTCTGATGAATTCAAAAATATCTACAACACATATGGCATTACTATTTCTTATGCCACCCCTTACCACTCACAATCAAATGGTTAGGTAGAATCCAATAATAAAAGTCTTTTGAAAATCATAAGAAGGATGTTAGATGGGAACAAGAAGCAATGGGACTCAAAGTTGAGAATAGTTGTGTGGGCCAATAGGATTACTATAAACAAGGAAATTGGAAATTCTCCATTTGAATTGGTGTATGGAACACAAGATATGATGCCATTGAAAAACCTTTTACCAGTTTACAAATTCATCCTTCATGAAGACCTAGATATTCCAGAACCAATGGAAGCAAGGATGGAGTACCTTGTAGAGCTTCATGAAATAAGGAGAATGGTTGAAAATAAAAATATGAAATTGCAATCACAAATGAAATATCTTTTTGATAAGAAGCCAAAAATAGAAAATTTGAGGTGAATGATTTGGTACTAATGTGGAATGCTAGATGTCAAGAAAAAGGAAAGCATGGGAAGTTTGAAGCCTTGCAGTTAGGTGCCTTTGTTATCATTGGAAAAGGAGGGGAGGATTCTTATTTTTTCAAAACATGTTAGGAGAAGAACAAGAATTGACTGTACATGGGAAATTCCTAAAGCACTTCTTTTCTTTAAGAACATAAAGAATTAAGTGTTGCTAGTGCATGGATAACTCTTGACAAATCTCTTAAAATGTATCATTTCCATCCATAGTAGAATAGGTGAAAGTTAGGGATTTCAAGTGCATGGACAATTCCTAGATAACCTTCCAAAATAAATAAACCTTTTCCATGCATAGTTGAAGAGGATTTCATATCACTTCTGCCACACTTCATTTTCATCATTTCAACTACCACTCCATATCACATTCTACTTGGTCTCCTCTCCTAGTGATTGAATTCTTGCAATGATCTCACAATCATTCATCCCCAGATGGAGCCACTATTGGGACTATAAAATGTTTCAAAATTTTAGTGGCTTACATTCATGAATTCCACAAGGTAGCCACATTTAGAGTGAATTTTTTTTATAATCCTTTTCACATATCATATCCACTAGTGATCACATCAAATTTGACCTTTTGACACATCAAAATCCCTCTAATCATCATCGAGAAAGATCCTCTGAATAAATAATCCATATCGGCATGAGTATGTCCATGTCTCTCTAACTCATAAGCTATAACCTTTCAATTCAAGAATTTATGGCATATCGTCGAAAGGTCAAAATCATCACATTGATAAAAAAATTAAGAGGATACATATTCAGGAAGACAAGGCCTATTGTTTCACCGACGAAAAATTTATTCGCAAGGAAAATACTATCAAAGTGATATCTTCAAGTTAGCCTAAGCATACATGTCATGCCAATGGAATTTCATTGGCAAGATACCCACTCTGTCACATCAATGAAGAAAAAATAAACATGTTGGGCAGACATGTACTATCAAAATAAGTTTCAAATTCCTTTCTAACTCTATATGTCATAGTGACAAAAGTAACATCGAAGAGTCTCTTGTCGATTCACTTAAAGGAAGAGGAGGATACATCGTGGTGACTAGTAATGTTAGAGTAACCCTCAAATGTTTCAGTGATACTTATTCTCTTGCCAATGGAAATACAAATGGATCAAAATTTTATCACAGTGATACTTGGTTATAGCTATGATATCTAAGTGACTTAATAATTCCTTTTTTGAAGGTGATATGGATCAAAAGATGAAGCAAAAATCAACTATTTAATATCGATAGGACTGATATTTGGTCTCCCTGACCATATAAGGTTCCTAATGAAAATTTGGCTTGATTCAAACATATAGATCATCTAGAGTTCAAAAATGTCTTGTCGATATAATCATTTGATCTAATAGTGGGAAATTCAAAAAACTTGCTACACTTGTGCTCAGAGGTAGACATTAATGGTTTCATGGATACACACTGTATAGATAATCCTCTGAATCGAAGAACAATAATTAAGTTGAATTTATAGAGTTGGTAGCAAAACGAATAGGAGAACTAACAACGGCCAAAGAATTATCTTCAGCCGGAGATTTTCAAGTAAGCTTGTGAATTCTTTGCAATTGTATTTTCAATTATGTCAATTTGAGAGAATAAAATGAAGCGTTTGAGCTCTAGAAAATCAAAAAGTAGTAAAAAGCATGGTGAGGGCAGTCATCCTATGGGAAAAATGAAAAAGATTGAGACTAGGGATGAATCAGAAACAACTAAAAGGAAATTGAATCAAGATCTTATTGAGCAACTACCTAGCTCAGGACCTAAAGCCAGACATTCTGCAAAACTTAGGGGCGATGTGGAAATTTTTTAGGACAAATGGAAACACATAGGGGATGTGTAGACTTCAATTTAGGGATATAAACTATTTATGTTTCACTATCATCGGAGGGATAGGTTCAAGCCGATATGCAATCCTTCGAAATTCAACCTGGGAAAATTGGTTGTCCCAAACATATTTGTGGATGTGAAATTAATAATACTCTTGGCTTCCCATTACAATCCAAAACTCAAAGCTATCTTCAATTCATTGGGTAAACCTTTCATACATGTTCTAGAAGCTCAATTTGTGAAGTTTTTAACCTAGAAGGCACATGCAATGAAGCTAATGTGCATGAGACTTTGGAGAAATAATTTTGGAGAATGGATACCACCTATAGGGGTGGAGATTACCATTGCATAGACCTAAAATGGATGGAAATCTAGTTCCACTAGATGACAATGATGGGCCTCCATTTCATGTAGACTTATTCAAGCCTTATTTGAAATATACATAATTCTTAGTATGTTAGGTGTTAGGGATGGAAACTCCTAAGCTTATGTCAATTTTACCAATCATAATTGTATTTGATGTTCAATATCACAATTCCAAACCCTTTGATTATGCTTCATACATCTTCAAAGGAATTGATTCAGGGCTAATGGAAATAAAAAATGGATCCCCTATTTTGCATTTCAAGCATTACTTTGTTTTTACACATATAATAATGTATTATGGACAAGAATAGGGAATGTGGCTAGAAGTATTAAGGATTACACAGCTTGATAGGGAGGGTAAATTGTTACCAATCTAGTTATGGACTACTATTTGGGATAGTAGGTTTTCCAATTCAAGTTATGTGCATTTTGAAGAATACTTTGTTAAACCATTGTAGAGATTCTTTAACCATCCTTGTGACTATGCATTTTCTGATGAGATTAAGAGGTTCCTCAGACCCAAAGATTTCAATGGACCTATTGGTCACAACTAGGGAGATTGGTATTGTTTTGAAGATGCTACGATGATAAAAGTGTATTGTTTTGAAGGTACACCATTCATCTTGCCTAAAACATTGCTTGATAGAATTTCCTACTTGGAAATTGTTAGGAAAATGGATTACTCAAGTGTAATGAATTTGAGTTCTTTTGGAAAACAAGTGTTCATGCCAATAACTTAATGCTTTGGAGATTTCACTATATTATCAAAGGAAGGGTATGATTTGATTTTGGATTAGTTATTGCATTTTAATTTGAGGAAAGCTCCACCATAGAAAGGGTTTGATCCAAAGGGGTACATTGACTTTCTAAGAAAAATATGAACTTAGGAGAGTACAATCACATACCTTATTTTAATGATGACTTGATTAGAAATTTGGAAGGGAAAGAAGTTGAGAGAGTTGTTGATGAATATAACAAGGGATTAAAGAAAAAAATTGAAAGAGATACAAGATGTGGACCTATTATCTTTTGGAGAGGAGGCATCTAGTGATGAGGGATCTTAGGGTCCAACTAATAAGATATCTACATTGAAAACTAAGTATTATAAGCTTCCTCTTAAAGAACCAAAAAATGAAGAAGGTTCCTATACAAACACGAGCCAAATGGATTATAGATCCTTTGTAGCAGATGATGAGTTTTTGAAATCTCCAGAATTTAGAGCCTTCTTGTATACACAAAATGGAAAATCAATAAGAGAATTTGATGAAAATGTAACACCGAATAATGAGGAGCAATTATTGTATAATTTGAAGTCAAGTGTGGAAAAGGAAATGAAATATATGACCCCAAAGAGAGGAATTTTTTTTTTGAAAGATTCAAGTGTCATGATTTTCCTAGGATTGGACCTAAATTCTGCTCTGGTTTTTGAGAGTTTCTTGAAGGATAACATTGCTAAACATAAGCTTAGCCCTGAGGGAGTGACATAAATATATACAAGATCAAAGTATAACCCTGATGAAGGTGCCCTTATGATTTGGGCCTTGTATCCACCACATAAGAAGTCTATTGTTATTGACACTAAAAAGGATTTTGGACATGTTATGACACTGAAAGTTGGAGAAGTTGATCTTGTGGCTACAATTGAGACTGACATTAATGTTGCCAAGATAAATAAAGCCTAGATCCAAATGTTGAAAGAAGAGAAGGAAATGTATAAAATAAATAACGAAATGATACTTAGGGAAAATGATCACTTGAAGGATATATTTGAAAACATATTGAGAGGATCCACTGGTTGCTAACTCAAGGAGAAAGCTCTCAAATAAAGGATAAGTGGGAAGGATCAGATGTATATTCTCAAGTAAAATTTGATACACTTTCTTCAGTGATTATAAAAAGATAGGATAACTTGATGGTTTGGTTGAGAAAACTTTGGCTACTGACTCAAAGAATTATGCTATGGATTAGAAGCATAAAAGAATTAGTGACAGAGTCCAAAAGAAACTTCAAGAAATACAAAAGAGAGATACTCTTGATAGTGAGTCTATCACTACTACTAAGGAGATCATAAGAAAGTACAAAGATTACCATGAGGAATTGCAAGGAGATAAAAATGGAGTGGTTGATGCTATGAAAGATGGAATACAAGAATTATTTGAAAATGATGAAAAAATAAAAGAGAAGACCAAATGGATTGGAGAGTGTAAGTTGATACTACAAAAGAATTTGGAAGCGGCTATAGGTAATGACTCGATATTGGATGAAGCATGTGAGAAGAATGAGAAAATGGTGAACACGGAGAAAGCAGTCAAGAATGCTTTGGGAGATGTTGATACTCACAAAAGATGGGATTATTTGGACCATCTATCAAAATTTCACTTATGGCTAACTAGAGCCTAACTATTTATGTTTAATTGTTGTTAGTTGTTGTTACTATCAAAATACATTCATGAAGGGGTGCATCCCTTCAATGTTTTGGTATATATAAATCTATTACATAGGGAAAAAATGATATAGGCCAATAGGGATAGATAGAGAGTAGAAATATTCTATGATGTTCACATTTCAAGAGACTATGTTGCAAGTATAATTTTGAGGAGATCAATGCAAGATATTTGATTTTGTGGCTTCATATTGGTAGCAATTTTTTTGTTAAATATATTCAGTTTTATGGTTATCTCCAACATAATATTTCCTTCTTATTTAGGTTGATATATCAAGGACATTTTCAATTTATCAAAACACATTTTTTATTCTTGTGTGATGTGATTAATTGGATTCTTTTACAAAATTAAAACCCTTTTAATCCATTATAGTAATCTAGAAGTGTTATTTAGATTAGTAAGAAGAAAGATGTAACTAGGATTGCCATTTTGTCTCTAATTTCATGTTATCTATTGTTCCTATGTGATTTATTTAATTAGTTCTTTCAAGTAAATATTAAAATCCTTTTAATAAATCATAACTTGGTTGTGTTGATTGGATCCACAAGTAGAGTTTTTCAATCACTTTCCTAGATGTTTATACAAGTTATAAACAAACATAAGTGTTACAAACAGTTTGAATTATTGCCAATACAGGTCATTTTGTCTTAGATCTTCATTTGACTCTGTTCACCCTACAAGGCACTGGTCTCACCCATTTCATCATTTATTTTAGTCAAAACTTGTTTCAAACCTTACATCTGAACGTATTCATAGATTTTACCTTGATATTGCTTATACAATTTATACCAAATTGAGATTACATCTCTCCATTCTCATTTGCCATTGTGGATAGAATGTTCAAATAGGAAATAGATAGTCAAAGTCTACCTCATTTACATAGGTGAACTCACCTAGGTTTGGTAGAGCCTGAAGAGAAGAAGGTTCAAATATACCATTTTGCCTTGTTTGTTAGCGTAAAACATATCAAGAGCTTGGAAACCTCTTGTGGTTTCAAAGTAGAGTTTTTCTAGAACTAACATGATGGACAATGGAGACAAATCATGGTCGTTTGATGATGATATTGATGGTGCAGTTTGATGTTGGATTAGACAATGCTGGTGCAAGGATGCTCATCGAAGAGAAAAGTAAAGTTTGATGACACAATGTTTTGTGTCCCCCCAATGTGATATATATATTTTTGTAAATAGTAAGAATCAAACAAAGGAAATGGTATGGTTTCTTATGTGATGAACATAACAATAAATCAGATCAATTGAATGGCAAAGAAGATAGCATAGATTATCATATCATGGACAAGGTTTGAATTCAATCTTAAAAATAGAATGAATGAACCAAAATTATTGCATAGATTCTTAGGTTGATATCCAATAAGGGTTATGTTGTATATTGGATGAAGATGATGGTTCTAAGGAAAAGAAGAACACACAGTTTGAATTGGAATCCACTACATAGGAAAATGAGAAAAAAACAAATAAAACCTAGATATAGTCTACCAAAATGAAATGATTCATTAAATTCTAATTGGGGTTACATTAATTATTTGAGTTGCTTCTTGATGAAGAAAATAATTTTTATATATTAGCAATTCTATGATATGAATGGGTAGGTTGGTCTATGTGAAGAAATACTATACTTAGTGAGTTAAGTGTGTTGTTGTATTAGTGTGTCAAAATAAGAATTATGTGTTTGAAGCTATTGATAGTGGTGTGAGAGTGAACAAAGAGAAAGGGTTATGTACTGAATTGATGCATACTTGAATTGGTATACTTATTGTACTAAGTTGTAGCTCGGGTTAGTGGATTGTAGTCTCCTTGAAGTTGTAGCTCTTGAGTTAGGGTGTTGTAGCATCCTTGAAGTTGTAGCTTCTAAATAGGGAGTTAGAGCTTCTTTAGGGTTGGACCCTTTAAAACTGTAGTTGAACTTCATATCTTGTGCTTGGTTGGATTAGGATAGTAGATCCTAGTAGTATTTCTCACTTTGGTTTTTTGCATCTTGTGTTTTCCACATACATATGGTGTTATCATTAAACAAGTGCAAGACAACTAAGAGGGGGGTGAATAAGTTGTCACAAAAATTCATACTTAAAACTTTATCTCTTGTAAATTCTTCAACCATACTATTCTATTATTAAATATGAGAATGAAACACAAATAACAAAAAGTAAATCAACACAATGAACACCATATTTTTACATGGAAAATCCAATAAGGGAAAAACCATGGTCAGGGTTAACTCACACTATATAGTATTTTCAAAAGAGGCTCACTACCAAAAAGGACTCACTTTCCAAGTACAAAAGGTGCACTGCCTATGAAAATGACTCACTCTCCAACAAGGAGGCTCACTGCCTACACAAGATTATAAAAATATAATAATGCTTTATAGCCAAAAATGAATTGGAAAGATGCACCTATCATGTGCTGAAACAATTCTAGAGATGCTCAGTATTCAGACTTTACACCCTTCATTCTTCACTCATTTTCACATAAATTGTTTCCTTTTTTATCACACCTTCACATTCATTAGGTAGTCACTATTTCTTCTCTCTTCTATGTTGCTTATGCATGCACACTATCTTCAAAAACTATTCACCATATATATATATATACATCTGATCTTCATTGCAAGCATCAATTAGGTTGGCCTAATTGGATGCAATTATTATTTAAAAAGATATCAATTGTCAACTCCAATTGTTAACAAAATATTTCCAAACATGCAATTCAACCTTTAGCACATTACATTATGTTGGCTTAGACCAAGAAATATATCACACAATTTTTTCTATCATATCAAAATTATCTTAACAAGTCAGCCAAAAAAAGTCTTCAACATAATCAAAAAAATAATGTCACGTCATCATACAAGCATTAAAACATGAAATAACATGATCCTGCATGCCTTTAACAACCATAATTAATTTACAAAAATTGCAATTAGAAATTTTCAATTGCGGAGAAATGTAGACTAGAATACCGAAGAAGCACCAAAAATATTGGATCTACCACTGGCGAAGATAAGTCGGTTATACATACCAATTTTAGAGTGCCAGACTAAGCTACCAATATGGTGACATCAATGAAAACATATAGATAACCTACTCATTCTTCCAACAATCTCCCCCTTTGTTATTGATGGCAACCTATAAACAAAATTCTTCTTCCTTCCTCAAAATCTTTTAACTTTCTCCAACTTTCTCCACTATCTCCAACACTCTCCCCCTTTGACATCAATGGAAAAGGGTTCTAGAAATAAGTATAAACATGGTGACATCAAAATTTCAAAATATTTCAAAAAATTCAAAACCTTCTGACAATCTAGAGCTTTTAAGCATACAAAAATTAAGTGAAGATGACATTCTTCTCCTGGAATACCTTCCTATACCTTGAGAACTAGAAACAACTTCTAGTTGAATATAAAAACTCCATTTTTGTGCATGTACTTTCCAATAATCCCAACAAAGTAAAAGAGGGTGAACAATCTGTAATGGAACATTTTTTCTCAACATCTTTTACATCAATAAGAATTCTGGAAAGATGCTCTAAAAAAACTATAGCAATTTCTTTAAGAAGCTAGGTCTTTGTCAGATCATCTCTCTATCTTTGTGTAATGATTGGTTTAGCCTATAGTTCACCAACTCTTATTCTTTTCTTCCTTTCTTTATGGTCAAATATATAGAAATTCTTTCCAATTTTGTTCACTTTAGCTTCAATCACTTCAATTCTACTTCTAAAATTATCTACAACTGCAGGCCATTGAAGACAATACTTGTAAACATCTGAAATTTATTTAATACACTTCTTTGTTTCCACAATAAATCTAGATAGTCTCTACTTAGACTTTTCACATCTCCTTTCAACCAAGATTCCCATCTTATGTCCTTATGAACCTTCAAGCGCCATCATTTCTTCAACAATCTCAATCATATTTTCTAGAAATAAATGAGAAACAATAGATACTTCAATACCTTTTTGAAGTAGATAATCTACCAAAGAATCATCAATTTTCAGTTTGTCAATAAGCGAGGTAGTATTCCATAGTTCACTAATCTTCTTCACTTTTCCTTCAACTATCACAAAATGGATGTCATTAGCACCAGGGGATTCAGTTCCAATTATAAATTCTTTCTCCTTCTCATTTGAAATGTCAATGATGTATTTAGTTATCTCTTTTCTCCTTTCTCATTCTGAAAGGGAATCACTAATAACACCCTCCAAGTCTCTTTTTCTAGAGGAATATCCCACTTCAAATCAACTTGATGTAGATATACAAAAACAAGGGTTTTATTTCAAAGATGAGAAGTATGATCTCCACATGTTTACATTATCTTCCAAAGACTCTAGATTTTTGTAAATTTTCTTTCCAATAGGGTGGTGCAGGAGCACTAATCACCTAGTTGAAAATTTACACGCTTGAAGGTAAAAGAAATCCTTTGATGAGTTTCTAGGTTGGTATAGAAGTGTTTTATGTTTATTTAGGCTTAATAAGGTCTAAAAGGATTTATCATAATGTAATCTAATAATTTTGAGTCATTTAGGGTGTCTTGCACTTAAAGTGTTCTTGTAGCCTTTAAAGGCACATTTTTGAGTTTGTATAGGGAGATGGAAGATTTGAGTCTTGTGGAGGTAATAAGGTTATTTTAAAACCATTGGTATGGTTTTAGGAGTCATAAGGTGCAAACATTGCAATATAATTGTGAATGTAATACAATGTGTAAAAGGATGTAATTAGGCCTCCAACGTTCAATAATAGTTTGAAATTTTGTTGTAAAATAGTTGGTCAGTTAGAAAAGGATGGAATAGTTATGTAAGGCCTCATGAATACTCAAATAAGGTTAACACATTTTGTATTGGAGCATTTACAAGAAATGAATAATGTTATTTCTGATTTTTCACTTCATTTTCTTGTTTTCTCTAAATTTTCTTAGGTCTACTCAACCTGTGCAAGTGTGTAAAGGCCCTAAATATCTCTTTATTTTGAAGATTTGATTGTGGTATAACAAAGTAACTTGATTTGAGAGTCTCAAGTTCATTTTTGTGGGAGTTATCTTTAATATTCTAAAGCATCCTATTCATACAGTTTATAGGCCTGACCTTGTGTAAGTGAATTCAAAATGAAAATCCACCTACTATTTTGAATTGTTACTCAATGGATTGTCATTATTAATGTCACTGTAGATTTTAGGATGTGTTGGAAATAAAAGTAAGCAAGATATGTGGGTCGTGTTGATTTCATGTGGTTAATCAAAGCATTTTTCCACGTGAGATTGGAGGTTCTGTGAGAGATTTGTGAGAACTAGTGATGCAATTGAATTTTTCATGATGTGGATGGTCTGTGTAGACCTATATACAGGTTTTTGGAAATTTGGTTTAGTTTTTGAGGCCTGAAATGGTGGAAATATAGGAAACCCTAAGGTTTTGGGTCTATTTTGGAGGGTTTTCTAGAGTAGCACCCTAGAAGCCTTGAATGTAGAAACAAATTGAGAAATTTGGAGTTATGGCACACAAATTTTGACTATTTGGTGTGATTTTGTGAAGGGGAGGTGTTTGTGAGATAGTTTGTATGTGAAATAGGGCTAATTCTAGTAGCCCTTCCATAGGTCAGTTTGATGAATCACTACAATTTTGCAAATAAACCTTATGTGATTGGTTTTGGAATTATATTGGGGTCTGAAAGGAAGCCTAAATGATGTTGAGATGGTCTTTTAGTGCCCTTCTATAAAAGATAATCCTAATTTTCAAGTTTTGGAGTCTATAATCAGTTGGTATCAGCTAATTCAATATGATTGATTATGATTGCAAAGGTTAATGTATTATTGAGGTCTAACCAGCTTTAAGTCTTGTCCACCTTGGCTCTACATCATAGGGATACCAGATTCCCATATCACATTATCTTTTCCCAGTAGAAAATTCAGAAAGTAAACACAAGACACACGAGCAAAGATCAAAAATGAAATAGATAATTGTCAACAAATGACATTCAAACATTTTCAAGAAAATTATCAAGTAACAAGCTACATAAATCAAACTTTCTATTCTCCTTAACCATCATGTGGGAAATATGTATGACAATAGCCAAAGTTGAACTTTCACAGTTTGTGAAATAAATTTTGTATGAAATACCATATGCAACATACCTAATGGAAAAATTAACAAGTGTATCAATCAACAGTTCTCTAAGATCCCTACTGATGCTAGTTAGCTCCTCCACATCTTTATACTTCATAGCTATCATTCCAGGGAGTTCTCCAACATTGCATAATCTAGTGATCACTTTGATTGCTTCCTTCAAGATCAAATAAGGTTTGTCTAAAACAATGCTTTCATCTTTGAAATGATTCAAAAAGAACAATATAACCTCTTTATTTGTAATCCATGGAAATTCACTCCATAAATCCATTCATAGGGTTTTTTATGTTTCATAATTCAACTTCGCTCAACCATAGTTCAACTCCTTTAATTTCCCTATGATCTTATTCTTCTAATTTGACACTTTTCAACTTTAGAGAGGTGACATCACACAATCCACTATCCATTGCTATGCTTTCTTGAAATTCAATGAAATTTCTTTGATTTTCTTCTTTCCTTTTGCAATCAGAGAAAATATTTCCCAATTACATGATATAATCTCTTCGAATTCCATTCAAAAATGTTTTAGGCTCACTGCAAGATCATTCTAGGCTTCTGGTCAATCTCTTCAAAAGCACAATTTAACCAAAGGACTTGCAAACTTCATCTTATACACCATCGAACTTACCCTAAAACATATTAAATGTAGTAGACAGCAAAAAGTTGTTAAAAGCAATCTTCTTATCATAGTAAGCCCTTATTCGGCCCTTAAATCATCATACCAACATATTTTCTCTAGATTATTTTTCCAAAACCTTTGAATAATCATTCTTTTCATTCCAACCATGTGCTAGCCTATGACACACCATTCTTCCAAGGGGTTTTTATAATCTTTTGATAATACTCCCCCTAAGACCATGCTAGGTCTAAATTCTGAATATAAGTCATCTATACCGAATGAGGGCACAAACACATCAGGAGTCTTAGGTTTTTATTCTTCTTTTTTCTTCTTCCATATCTTATCCATCTCTTGCTTCATATCTTCTTTGTCAATCTTCTTTACCAGTTCACTCCTCTCTTCCGAAGTAGATTTCTTTCCTTTCTTATTCTTACAAACTTTAGATACATCTCCAAGTTTGTTGTAGTTATAACAAACCACACTTTTCTAATTAATTTTTCCTCCATTATTCCTTGATCTACATTGATCTTCTTTGTGTCCAATGCTATTATAGGTATAGCAGTGGCCATTAAATAATTGATTCATTACGCCTTCATTAAACCTGTTCCTCATTACCTGACTAATCATTCTCACTTGAGATCTGCATTTTGTATCATTATTTCCAATCTTCCCACATTCAAAACATTTTCTGGAAAGAGAACCGGAAAACTGGTTCATCCAACTCCTACATTCATTTACTTTATGACCATATTTGTTACAAGAAAAAAAAACACCATCAAAAGAGGGGTACCTCTATGCATGAGGATGTCTCACAAGAAATCTTGAAAATTTCCTTCTCTTCTTCCTCTTTCCTTGACTCTTCTTCACATTTTTAGAACTTTCACTAATACCAACTCCTAAGCCACATTTGTATTTACATGGTTTTTGTCTTGCAAGCAGTTCTTCAATTTTACCGGATCTTGATCAAAAATTATTTTCAAAAAGTTTAGCCTTCTCTAGTTCCACTCTTAAGTTTACTATCTCCTGCTTGAGTCTAGAACATTCATCAAACTTGTTCTACACCATTATATTTAGACATTCTTCAATCCTCTTCTTCTCTTCTACTATCACTTTCTATCCAATTATCTCTTGTTTCAACTGTTCGCTTACTTCTTAGTGTCTTTCCTTAAATTTTGAATAGTTCTTTCAGTTTCTGAACACATTCATTTGCTTCATCAAGATTCTCTTTCATATCTCTATTTTGTCTTTCCACTTTATCAAGATATTTAAGAGAAGTCTGAAGCTCTCCTTTATCATCCATTTAACCAACCTTCAGGATCTTCTTCATTCAGATAAGCTCTTCACCAAGGAACCAAAAGGCTCTAATACTAATTATTAAATAGGGGCAGGAGAACTGAGAGGGGGGTGAATTAGTTGTCACACAAATTCAAATTCAAAAATTTATCTCTTGTCAATTCTTCGACCATACTATTTTGTTATTAAATATGAGCATCAAACACAAATAGCAGTTCAAGTAAATCAAAACAATGAACACTAGATTTTTATGTGGAAATCCCAATAAGTGAAAAACCATGGTGAGGGTTAACTCAAACTATATAGTACTTTCAAAAGAGGCTCACTACCAAAAAGGACTCACTATCCAAGTACAAAGGCTCACTCCCTGGACTCACTGTCCAACAAGGAGGCTTATTGCCTACACAAGATTATACAAAATAGAATAAGACTTTACAACCCAAAATAAACTAGAAAGATACACCTATCATGTGTTGATACAGTTTTGGAGATGCTTAGTATTCAAAATTTACACCATTCATTATTTTCTCATTTTCACATCAAATACTACCTTTCTGATTGCACCTTCACGTTCATTACTTGCTCACTATTTCTACTATCTCTTCTCTATTGTCTACACACACACACTATCTTTGAAAACTGTTCACCATATATATATTTGATCTCCATCAGAAGCATCAATTAGGTTGGCCTAATTAGATGCAATTATTATTTAAAGAGATATCAAATGTCAAATCCAATAGTTCAAAAAATGTTTCCAAACATGAAATTCAGCCTTTAGCACATTACATTATGTTGGCTTAGACCAAGAAATTGATCACACATAAGTTTTCATATCATATCAAAATTATCTTAATAAGTCAGCCATAAATAGTCTTCAATACAATCAATAAAATAATGTAAATTTTTCATATGAGCACTAGAACATGAAATGACTTGATCATGTATTCCTTTAACAACCATAAGTAATTTCCTAAAAATGTAATCACAAATTGTCAACTGAGGAGAAATGTGGATTAGAATACCAGAAAGGCACCAAAAATATAGGATCTACCATCGAAGAAGATAAATCAATTATACGCATCGATTTTATAGTACCCAACCAAGCTACCAACATGGTGACATCAATGACAACATATAGATAACCTACTTATTCTTCGAATAGTTATGTGTTGTTAGTCATGTGCATGTGATTTCTATATTGGTTTATGTTTTAATATGCACATTTGAGTCTTAAGGATTGAATCTGCAAAAAGGTTTCTATGACTAAAAGTTTTAAGATCTAGTAATTCCCCCCCCCTCTCAGTAGATCATTATGTTCCAATAATTGGTATCAAAGACCTAGATTCCCTAAGAGAAGCTTAATCAGCTTTGGTAGATCATGGATTAGTGAACAAAATGGCATGTCAAGAAGGTTCATGCAAGCCGCCCAAGTTTGATGGGATAAATTATGCTAAGTGGAGTTCATTGATGGAATGATATTTATATTCCCTTGGACATGATGTTTGGATATCAGTCAAGAACAAATATACTATCCATGCTACTCCTCCTACTAATGTTGCAAGAAAGAAGGAATATGAGAATAATGAGAAAGATTGGTTCACTATTATGAACAATTTGTCTTATTTTGTGCATAGTAAGGTTATGCATTATGATAATACTTATGAAATCTAGGAAAAATTGAAAAATATCTATGGAGGAGACACCAAGGTGATGTTGAAAAAGTTATAAGTGATGAGAGAAAAAATTGAAGGCTTAAAGATGAGTGAAAAGGAGAAGATTGCAAACTATATTCTAAGAGTAGATGATATAGTGAATGCTATTAGAGGATATGGTGTAGAAGTGAAAGAATGTGTTGTTGTGTTGAAATTCCTAAGGTTAATGACAAATAAATATGATTCCAATATTTTTGCTATTGAAGAAGGAACACAAGTTCATAAAATCACTCCTGATGAGTTAAATGACATATTTACAACATATGAGATGAGGATACCAAATGTGGAGTCTTTTAGGAGAGAAGCTACATTTAAGGTTGCTAATAAAGAAAAGGATGAATGTTAAGAAAGACAAGGTTGTCATTGCATCATATCATGAAGAAACTAATGAGGAAGAAGAAAATTTTGTAAGGAAACTAAGGAGAGGATCTAGAAAATATAAAGGTAAGCCACACTTTAACTATTTTAATTATGGAAGAATAGGTTATTTTTCTTCAAATTTTCCATATGATAAAGAGGATAACTCCAAGATTTATTTATTTTAATAAAAGGGGTAAAAAATTTTTATTGAAACTCAGTAAACAACATTACAAAGGAAGCAAGAGACCAAGGTCTCCAAGAAAAACCAAAAACATAGAACAAAAAAAATAATAATTAGCACCATCAACCATCACCATTCCCCTCCCTATCCTTAGCAAAAATTCTCTCAAGATCAAGACAAAGTGCCTGAGGAACCAACTCCCACTCCTCAATTCTCCATCCCTTAGCATGCTCCGAAGCCCATTTCACCAAGCAATCAACAACCCTATTCCACTCCCTTGGAATATGAACGAAAGTTACCATCTCCATTAGTGAACTAACCTGCAAAATCTGTTGCACCACCCCAGCCAACTACCAACTAACATATGCCATTTTTTGCTTAATAAGTAAATCAATCAAGACCTAGGAATTAGATTCACAAATAATCCTTCTCCATCCCAAATCATGAGCCCTCTCAAAGGAACAAAGAATTTCCAACCCTTCCATAAGGTTGATGGTTTGGGCCCCTTCATAGATCGAAAAGAGGAAAACCACCGAACCTGAAGAATCCCTACCAATCCCTCCAATACCATCCAGTCCCAGATTGCCCCTAGAGGATCCATCAATATTAATCTTTAAGACCCTAGTTGGGGGAATCTGCCACTTTCCATACCTATGAACCCTCTACTTCATACACCTCCCATGCTTTACACACGCCGAAGCCAAGGACAACCCCTAAATCCCCAATCTCTCCACCACCTCTGTATCCCTTTTCTCCAAAGGGAAATCCATCATACATTTAACTTCCACCATCTCCTGAACCATGCCTAATATTCTTTGCCAAATTTGTTGCACAAGCTTCTTCTCACCATGAAATATCCGCCAATTCCATTCCAGCCAAATCGGCCACATCATGAAGATAGGCCCCACCAACCACACCTCCTACAAAAAAGAAGCCATAGAAGGAGGCCTACCCAGGCCCTACCAGAACTCAATCAAGGAGGAAGCATGAACACAGGGAATTTTCCAAACACCCCACTAGATGTGCCAAAGTTGGAGGGAGAAAGGGAATCAAAAAAACAAATGAGTAGAGTCCTCCTTGTTAGACCCACACAAAACATAGATGGAAGGACCCTAAAAGCCTCTCTTCTAAATATTATCCCAGGTCAAGCGCTTATTCCAAGCCAACATCTAAAAAGAAAATTACATTTTGGCCAGGTAGATTTGTTCCAAATCTCCCACCACTAAATTTCTTCCCCATCCATCGTGTGGGATAGTAATGCCTAATATCCAGATGCAACAATATATTCCCCTTTAGGATTGGGAAACTAGGCAAGAACATCATCATCTTCAAGAGAACTACAATGCCTACTGGAAAGGATACTTTATATCTTAGCACAATCTTCCAGCATACAAACATCTAGCCACTCATCAGGAGACTTCCATCCAGCCACCTCCACCTGACCACGTGAGGAGGACTTAAAATTGCTCACCCGTGACTAACTAGCCTCAAGAAGTCTTTGATAGAGGTTCAACAAGTGGGGAAACTAAGAAATGATGCCAGGGGAGATCCATCCCATGAGTCAGACCAGAACTAAACCTCAGACCCCTTCTTACAAATCCAAAATAAACCTTCCTTAAAAAGCACAACCCTTTCTTTAGGGTGCTCCATATCACCGATCCCTTCCCAAGAAGGGGGTAACGAGGTATTTCAGGCTAAGGGATCCCCAAAAAATACTTCTTAGATAAGATCCTGGCCCAACTCTTATCATGATCCTTACACCATCACCAATACAATTTCACAGCCAGAGCCACACCAGTCAAAGCCATTTACTGAAAACCCAAGCCACCATACTGCTTCACGCTGCAAACAACCTCCCATCTAACCAGAATCCATTTGGGAGACTCCAACTAACTAGCCCATAAAAATTGTCATGTCACTAAATCTAAGTCCTTAACAAAACCCAAAGGGGTGACCTGGAGCATGCATCTGTAAATGGGAAAAGCCTACACCACAGATTTGATTAGCTGAACATGACCAGCAAAGGATAACCAATGATGAGTCCAATGATTAACTTTAACTTGAAATTTATGGGTGATCCCATAATAGTGGTTTACAATTTTTGGCCAAACTGGACACTGAAATTATTATGTTTAACTAAATATTCACATTCAGGCACTTATAGCGGCTAAACAGTGAGGAATTTGAAGATGGTGCAAACTAGAGTCTCATCAAATTTTGTTTGAAGATTCTAAAAATAGTTTTTTCAAAAAATTTGGAATCAAATTGCACTTCTTTTTCTATCTCCCACGAAAATTTATTTTTTTCAGAAAACAACATTTTTAAAAAGTGACGCACACCGTATAACGTATAAATTTTTTTCCATGAAGGATTAAATTCTAATTCTTTCAAATTTAGATTTGTAACTTTGATATCTAGTGCTTCCACTTGGTTAGATAGTTTTTATTGAATATTTTTTCCTTAATCAAGTTTCAAAGTCAAACGAATTACAATTTAGACACAGCATTGACCGTATAACAACTTTTTTTGTATATGTCAAAATTTTATTTTATTTTTGCTGGATCAAGGACTTCAATATCTGGTGCACTCATATTTTTCAATTTTTTTTTTGATAATCTTCTATTTTTCCACATGTGAAGAACAAAGAAATTCATTTTCGATGAAAAACCTATGTTTAATAAAACTTACAAAACAAATACATAACAAAACCAAAACATATTAAAATTATATTCATTGGATAGCTTGTTCTGAGGAATACCATAATTATTTGAAATAAATTTTAAATGAATTCATTTGATCCCCCAAAAGCTAAATCAAAAGTGATTTTTTATCAGCATTTTGATAGGTGTAAAGGAGACGCATTTATAGGTATGGTTTAAAACTAGCAAGGTTCTATCCAAGGGAGTTTGATATAAGGTGATTTGATCAAACCCTCTTCAATTGGAATCCTTAAAATGGAACTTTTTAAGGCTTAAATCATTATATTTTCTAAAAATATGTGATTTTAGCTAAAATTCGTTCCTCTCAGGAATTGTAAACCATTATTATGATAGCACCTTTATCTTAAATACTCTGCCATGACTCCCTAGGCATTCTCCCCATCAAGATAGGGATACCAAGATAGGTCAAAGGAAGAATCCCAATCTGAAACCTCAAAGTTTGAGCAATCCTCTACTGAATGGGGCCCAGAGTGTTGAGGAAGAAAATAGAAGACTTATCCTCATTGATCTGTTGACCAGAGGCAACCAAGTAAACATCCAACATCCTACAAAAATTAGAAGCCTCCCACATTGTAGCCATGCCCATCAAAGCAATATCGTCCAAAAATTGTAGGTGAGACTGTGGTGGTAAGTTATCTCCCCACCTCGAACCTTGAATGATACTAGACTCCACATTCTGTCTAATCAATCACCCCAAACCTTTGGCAAGGAGAATAAACAAGTACAGAGAAAGAGGATCCCTCTGGTGAATCCCCCTCGAAGAACTAAATAGCTCAGAATGATTCCCATTAATAAGCACAGAGAAGGATACTGACATAACACAACTCATAACCCACTGAATCCACTCCTCCACAAATCCAAAAGCACCAAGAACTTTCCAAAGGAAGGACCATCGAACTCCATCATATGCCTTCACCATATCCAATTTGATAAACATCACCTTTTCCTTGGAGCTGGCCATAGAATGAATGACTTCCATCACAATAACAATCCCATCCAGAATCTTTCTACCTACTACAAAACCACTTTGTTCTTCGGAAATCAACTCCTCAAGTCCCTTTTTCAACCTGTCAACAATTAACTTAGAGATGATTTTATAAATAACATTACAAAGAGAAATTGGCCAAAATTGGCTTAACCTATTTGTTCCCTCATACTTGGGAATAAGAGAAAGAAAAGTAGAGTTTAATGCCCTTAGCATCTGCTTATTCCTTTGAGATTCTTGAACAACTGCCAACAGGTTAAATTTGATTATATCCCAAAAATCTTAGAAAAAATCAATTGAGAAGCCATCAGGACCAGGCACCTTCCCCTTCTGCATTTGGAATACAATCCCTTCAATTTCTTCAAGTGTGATATCACTCATAAGATGATGGTTCAAATCCCTAGACACAAGATGAGGGATACAAGAAAGAACTTGAGCCTCCTTAGGAGACCCCCCTTGCGAGTCCTCCCTAAAGAGAGAAGAAAAATATTGTCTTACCTCATTTGAAATTTTTGGGAAGAAAGATGCTCCCCCCTATCATTCACAAGATCAAAAATAGAATTCCCATGTCTCCTGTCTTTCACCGAATTGAAGAAAAAAGTAGTATTTTTATCCCCTTCTTGTAGCCACTCTATCTGAGCCTTCTGTTTCCAATACATTTTCTCCCTTATCTCCCATTCCTCGAGGGTTCTCACAGCTTGTGCCTCATCCTAAAGAAGCTCAGGCATCACCCCATCCTCCCTTAACCTCCTTGTGATACTATCCAACTCTGCTTGAGCCAACACCTTTTCATGGAAGATGTTCCCAAAACATTAAGAGTTCTAGCACTTAAGCTGGTATTTAACATATTGAAGTAGCTTGGAAAAAGTATATATTGTCATACCATAAGCAGGTCTACCATTCCTCCACATATCTACCACATAGTCCATGAAAGAAGGGTCCCACAACCACATAAGCTAAAAGAAGGCATACGTGGCACACGAGTTGAATCAATGGCAAGCTTGATAGGCCAGTGATCAGAACCTCTCCAATCCAAAATATCAGAGTAGGAATACCACATCCCACCAACCTAGTAACAGGACACTAGGAAGTGATCCAATCTTTAGCAATGCAATATTCCCTAACTCGATGATTGTTCCATGTAAACTGACCATTGCTAGGTTTGATATCAACAAAATTTAAGGAATTGATGCTATTGCGAAGCAACAAAGTAGAGGGCTCCAACCTTCCAGTACCACCCCGCTTCTAAGCCAGCTCACATATAGCGTTGAAGTCTCCGGCCATAATCCATGGGTGGAAAGGAGCCATACTACGGAAAAACCTGATATGTGACCACAAAGCCTACTTACCCCAGAAATTAGTAGGAGCATAAATATTAGAAAAGAGAATAACCTCCCCTCTCTCAAAACTAGTAGCAATCATAGACATAGTGGATTTAGAAGACACCCAACAAAGAGGTCGTATATTCCATGGATTCCATAAACAGGCCACACCCCTAGAAGATCCATGAGCACCAATACATTGGCACTCCCCACTCCTCCACAACCTAGGTGCCAAGCCAAGCATACTCTCAACAGATAACTTAGTCTCCTATAGAAAAAATACATCAAGACCTTGTTTTCAAACTAAATCATGAACCTCTTTTTGTCGAGGGCCGCTGTTCAAGGCCCTTACATTCCATGAAAGAAAAATCATTTCAAGGGGCTCAAAAAATGGGAGTCCAGAGTCTTTACTGACCCTAACTCCACCAAGTTCTCACTTGCCAATTTTATCTTTTCCACATCTTTCTTTCTACCAGGTTTAGCAAATTTCTCAGCCCCACCTTTCTTAATATCCTTTTGCAAGATGCCTAATTTTGGAGACTTGGACTCCTTAGCTGAATCCAAACCCACATTTCACCCAAGAAAAGAATAATCCTCACCCACTGAAGGAACTACGGCCAGAGAAATTAGAACCTCTGAAACCTCCAACAGCTGAGTAGTATCCATGTGCATACCATAACCACCTTATGGTTCCATAGAAGAATCCAGAACAAGGTCCTCCTGAGCAAACCCCTCAGTCCCTTGCTACAAGTTTAATAAACCTAGGTTCACTTCTTGCTGACTAAGATCGTCCAAAGCCTCAAATCTACTAAAAGTAACCTCTTCTTTCCTTTCCTTGAAGGGTCTCTTTTGCCCCCTACTCCTATTTTGGGTCTTGACCTGAACAAAAGCATCAGTACCAGCCTCCACATTAGGATTAATTCCCTTCCCCTTATTAGCCCTAGGAAGGCTGTGAGAAGGTTGTGAGATTTGGGGCTCCACAGGCTTATATCTTGGACATTTCCTTAGCAGATGGCCATATTCATGACATAACCAACAACAGAAAGGAAGGGTCTCATAGTCCAACTGCTACACCCAAGAATAAGAACCCGCACACCTATCTATTGCATCAGGCAGAGGCCTACTTAGGTCAATTTCAACACAAATGCATGCAAAGTCATTACCTTTTTACCCAAGGTTTGTGACGAAGTTCCAACTGGTTTTCCAAGCAACGAACCTAGCAAGTGCAACACATCCTCCCAAAAACATTCCATCAGGAGCTAAGGTAAATGAACCCACACCGGGACACAATTTGGAAGCTCCTCAATGGGGTTAAATACTACATTCCATGGCTTGATAAACAACCCCACCTTATTATGAAAATAAGGTCCTCTCTCAAATACCCTATTGCGATCAACAATGCAGTTGAAAGTAACCATGAATTAATTGTTAGCTGACAACATTATCTCCATTTCTCCCTCCAGCTCCCAAGTTCTCTAAGCCCAAAGTTCCAAAAACTGTAATGAAACCCTCATCCCCAAAAATTTGCAATAGAAGGAATGATGTGAATAATATTCAATATCTTCAGCAATCATCTCAGATGGAACTAAAAATTTTAATCTCTCGTTGCAATGCTCTAGACAGCTGTTAATCTTTGTGATCCATGAACCAGTGGACTACCCCACACCAATGATCCTAGAATCTAATACAAATAAATTGTTATTGTATGTCGACATCCCTTGCTTTGGGAACTTCGAGCCAATTGCTGCTTGGAAGTTTAAATCAAAAGAAACCCCAGAAGCCTCGCCCTTAGATAAGGCCATCGAACCCTAGGTAGATAAACAAAGACCAAAAGGAAATGGGGGGTTGAATCCCACTCCACTTCCTCCTCCCAATCTCTACAAAAATGAACCACGCTAGCCCTCCCACACCTGCACTAGACAGGGAGAACAAACAACAACTCTGAAAGGAACCACCTACGAGATCCTTCCCACCTCCACACACATGGACAACCACTCCACACACTCATAGATCCAAGATCCAGAGTGCATCCAAATGTCCAGATGCATGGAATCCTAGCCCTGAGCACACCAAAAAACAAAATAATTTGTACCTCATGCTAGCCAACCACCCCAAACAGCAGACGCACCATAGAAAAGAGAAGCCCACCCCCAAAAATGCCAAAAAACCCTCGACCCCGACCATGCAGGAACAGAAAGAAACAAACATGAGCTAGGGCATGGGTACCCTACCTCAGCCCTTGCAAGAGTAGACGCGAGCCATTTCAGGATAACTCCAAGATTGAAGGAGATAGCAAAAAGAAGAAATGTTTTTATCCTAAAAGGAAAAAAATTGGAAAGAAAAAAAAGAGCTTACACATTCATCAAGAAAGTGATGCATTTGATGCCAATGATAGTTTAGATGATGATCAAGGTCATGCTCTTGTAATGAGATAAGTTGGAAATTCATTTCTCTTCATGGAAAAAGACACTAAGTATCAGAAGGAAGCACAAATTAAGGACTCTCATGAAGAAGAAGATGAATCGGTTGTTGATCTTGAGGGAGAATTGATTAGTTCTCTTGAAGACCTTGATGAGTTGAGAGACAAATATAATGATCTTAAGAGAGAAAAAAAGAAATTGAAAAGGAATGATCAAAAGGAGATTGAAAAATTAACTCAAGAACATGAGGAATCTAATCAGTTGGTGGTAAATCTAAAACTTTAGGTTGAGGAAGCTAAAAGAGGTTAAGAAGTAATGAATTCCAAACTAGAATATGAAGTGCAGAGATGCTCAAAGCTTCAAGAAGAAATAGTTTCCTTAAGAAAAGAGTTGGAGAAAGCTAATGAGCAGATTGATAAGGGTATAAAATTAAAAGGTAGTACTAATATTCTTGATAAATTGCTTTTGATTAGTGGAAAAATAGGTTTTGAATGGACCCAAAACCATCAGGTTTTAAGGGGACCCAAAAACCACCCCAAGAAGAAAAACCTTCCCAAAAGATGGACTCAAAAGCACCCAACATTGCAACAAGGGAACAACAAGCAAACATCTAGCCAAAATCCAATAGCCTACCTACAAAAGAATGAAGATTTACATAAATCTTGAATTCATTGGTTTTGACAGGACCAACAACCCACTGAAAAGAGCTCCAACAATAGAAGTTTCAAACCCCAGCAAAAAACCCTTTCCACCTCTATAGGAAAGGTCACCACAAGTGCACAAGGAATTACCAGTGATCTTCAAAAATCATCTGTTCTCTCAACCTCTATAGGAGAGAAACCCAAGCTCAACCATACTATTATGACTACAACACTCCTTGTCCTTGAGAGTGAACACCACAAAGATCAACTTACTTTTCAAGATCTCCACCTCTATAGAAGATAAAGAAAATAAGACAACATGTAGGCCAGTAAAAAATCCCTCACAACCATATAACAAGGCCTCAACAGCCCCCCAAGAATACTTCCAGGAATAACTAGATGCATCCCACTACACCTCTATAGGAGGAAGTTCACATCCAGCCACATCCATCTCCCCCTCAATAGAAGATAGGACCACCTCCACAGGAAAGGAAAAAGTAACCCAAAGATGCACCAAATGAAGCACAAAAAGTAGCACCATGGAACCACAAAGGAAAAGGATGAAAAATCCCTTACCACAAAGAAAACCATAGGTCAAAAGAAGTAAAAATAGGATATCAAACCCCAAATATTGGAAAATCACAAAACAATGAGATTCCATAGGCATTCCACACAAAAGATCCTATCCCAGAAAATTAGAAAACATTTGAGGGTACAAGGAGAGAAGAAAAATAGTAAGTCCATCATTTTTCTACCAATGAGATAGAGAAGAAGCTGAGACAGTCAAAACCCTTAGATAAAAAAATGAAGAGCTCACCTAGTTAGGGTAGAAATAGCTTCTACACATCCTTGTAGAAAAACTTACAACAAAACCCCCTAACATGAAAATGGAACTAGAGAGAAATATGGGCCAAAGAGAGAGAACAAAAAAAACCCTCATGGGTTCATAATCCTCCAACAAGCATTCGAACTCCACCAAATACCACAAGCCAAGAAATGGTAGAGAGCTTCAACCTCCAAGCAAACGACCTCCATTGAACCCCACAGGCTAGAGATGGTAGACCATGAGTGCCACCATTCAACAAAAAGGGGTGGGGGAACAGAAGAAACAAAAACCTCTATAGTAGAGCTGACCCCAAAGCCACCCCGAGCTAAAACATAGGGGCCCCATCCATTGACTCTAGACCTCAAGCATCTAGTCACCAGCAATAGTGCCAAGCCATTCCCTACAAGATCAGCCACAACCAAAGACTTTAGACCAACCCAAAGCCAAGCCCTAAAGCCAACGTTCAACTCCAGATCATTGTCATCCTCATCCGCTTCCTCCTCATCTTCAATAGATTTTAAAAACCCCCTCTGCATGTGTTTTCTCGCTCTCTTTTCCATCGTAATATCACATATTATTGATAAATTGTTAAGCATGCAAGAGCCATCTAATAAGGATAAATTAGGCTTAGGACTTGAAAAATGAAAGAGCTCATTTTTTGATGCCTCTACAAAAAATTATAAAATATTTAGAATAGAAAAAAAATCAATCCTTAGTGGGGAAAAATTAGACAAAGGAGTATTTTGCAAAGATGAATATAAATTTGATAAAGAGAAGAAATTGGTCGAAGAAAAGAAAGATAACAAGACAATCCCTAATCAACAAAAAAGAAAAATACTAAAATGATATATAATGATGGATTCACTAGAATACACTATACAAGGAGGCCTAGAGAAAGAAGATCTCATTTAGCTGAAAGATACACCTTGACCTAGTTGTAAGGAAACTTACAACCATCTAATGACAATTTTGACATAAACCAAAATAGAAATTTATGCAAACAAGTACTCAAGATCGACATGCAAGAGAATATACAACATACCCATCAAATATGACACAAGTTATGCCTTGGAAAAACCCTCAAGTGGTAATAACCTAGCCTCCAAAAGCATCCATACTCCATCATATTAATCAACAATAAAGCAAAAAAAGAGTTACAATGAATATATCTAAAGCATCAATCTGTCCAATGCATTCTCATGTGTCCAAGGATGAATCCACACATCCCATGTCATGCTTCTCAAATGCACTCCTCAAGGAGACTCAATAATGATAGTCAAACCACTCAACCAACCTAAACCACTATATATGTGTTTTCTTTTATAGACATAAGATCACACAAAATACAATTAGCCGTAAGGTAAAACTATGTACCACAAAACCATGTGAATGAAAAACTATTAACCCCTTATTTAATATTGGGTACTAAGACATCACTTTATTTAATATTTCCCTTATGTTAAATTATTATCATGTCTCCCACACATTAAATAATAATAGAATATTATAATACAACATTAAGTGGACCCCAAATAATTATGTAGCGTGATTATTCACACCACCATGTTGATGGAACCCCTAAAAAAAATTTGGTTCCATTTTAAAAATGTTGCATCATTTGGCTTGGACCCTCTTTTTGGCTCAGGGCTGTGTCCTTATCATTGTGTTAGGGTTTTATGTTGTTGGAACCTTTCAAAATTTACCTGAGTCCAAAAAATAGCTGGCCATCATAAATTTTCATTGACCTGTTGTTCCCATTCTCTGGTTGTTTAAGTTATCACATATGTTGGATTAAAGTCATTATTTTCACCAACACCCTGAGTTTAGGTTTTTTAGTCACGAAGTTCCTTTTCAGTGTTCAATTTTTACTATGCTTGGGCTTTATTTTCATTTTAAAAGACTTAATTATTAATTCCCTATTCCTAAGGGTCAAATTATCATTAGCCTAGTAGTCACCCACCTTTTTATGTTAAATTTTGAGGAATGTGCATAATTAGGTTGTCATGTTGGTCGTTCGGCCATCAAAGGTTGATCACCACTATTTCCCATGTGCCCATGCTGATTTATTCCTTATTATTTTATTTGCATGGGCTAGCAGGTGTTATACATTTGTCTTGTATAGTGGTGGACACATTCACTTTGGTGAAGAGAGTTGGCACCATCAAGAAGAAGATCAACAAATGTAGTTATGAGATGTGGCTTCATCTTGGCCATTCCCAGTGTGCATGTGTTGATTTATTTCATATTATTTAAAACACATAGGCTAGAAGGTGATGACCGCATGTAACTAACTAAGGAACATCTCAAATTCTAGTGCAAATTATCTTCAAATGAAATGAAATATAAATTTAATTGAGCTTGATGCTTGTTGCTCCCTTGTTCTATAAAAGGGATTTCATGGCTCATTACAAAGGGTTGGATTTTTAAGTCTCAGTAGGGATAAGGTGAAAAGCTAAGTTCAGGAAAGAACTTTTTTAGAGAATATGGATAAAATGGTAAATTGTCTTGGGTATGAGTCCTATATGGAATGTTCTTAAATTAGTTTTATAGAAGCTACAAATATCAAAACAAATCTTAGTCCAAAAAAAAGTACTCTCCTATGTATTTTCTTACAAGTTATAAATGAAAATATTAATGATGTTCTCATTTATCCTTAGTTTTTCTATTTAATGTATGATTTTGTTTTAGCTTTAACTCAAAGAATTGATTAAAATGCTTATATATCTATAAGAAATTGTATAGGATTTGTAAGAAGTTATTCTTTTAGGCATAGTGAGTTTTACAGTTCAAAGAACTCTGGAAATAGTCCACTCAGTTCTAAATTGATAGCTTATATATATTATTGGTTCTTAAATATTTGAATTTTTTGTCAAATGGATGAAAAATTGGTCTATTTGTTAGATAATATTGTGTGAAAATGAGCTACTAGCATACTTGGCCATGGAATTAAAATTAGAACAACATTCATTTAAAAATATTTTCAATTATAATATCTGGGTTTGGAATACCCCCGATTCTTACCAAATAGATATTTGTTTGCTCATAGGTCTGCCAAATCTTCAGTGAATTGTGTTGATTTGCAATAAATAAGAATCAATCTATGTATAAATGTGTTATTAACTAGATATATCACATGTGAACATAATAGGGAACACCCTCCTAGGTCCCATAGAGCCTAAAGTGTAGGAGTAAGGAATGCAAAATCCTTTACTTGTTGTGTTGGACACTAGCCTTGAAGATTCTTCATTATAGGATTTGGATACTCTTTAGAGAATTGCATGGTTCTGCTAGAAAAATCACCAACAAATTGGTGACTCTTTTGGGGAGAAGTAAATTATTTAGTTAATTTTTTCCTAGAATCTTCTGTGCAAATTTGTTGAAGTCCATTTGGAAGGAGTCAAAAAGAATGAATGACCGGTTTAGTTGTTGAAGAAGTTCCAGACCTATAAATTGATTTGTAGTAGCCCAACTTTAAAATACTGTGAAGAGACTCTACTTGAAGAGCTCAAAGAATTTATTTCCATTGATAAAGATATCCTTGCTTCAAATGTTTTTAATCTTGTTGAAGAGGTGGTGACTCCACTCTACAATTTATAGACATGAAGGGTTGTTGTTTGTTATTGTGACATAAAAATGCTCTCTTCAAAGTTGCAACAGTTGGAGATGGAAGGTACATGGTTCTATTCATACTTTCATTTGTTGTCCCTATCATATTGAATGTGATTGTTGTTCCATTTAAGGCATTTTTCTAAGTATTCACAAATTTGCTAGTATGGATGGTTAGAATGAATTTTTATATCCTAGGGATTTCTATCCACATACATTATTCTATGTTGCAAGCCTAGTTTACCAAAATATTAGAAATTATCCTATTGATCCTTGATATTGTCATGGTTATGATTATCCTAGGGATTTCTATCCACATATATTATTATATGTTTCAAGGCCAAGTTACCACCATATTAGCAATTATCCTATTGATCCTTGATATTGTCATGGTTATGATTATCCACAATTAGTTAAAAAAATATTTGCTTACATCTATTGATTGCCAAAGGAAATATCCACACCATTAGGGTATGTGCAGGATCATCATGGAAAAAACAAGCCCTTAAGTGGCAAAAAATTTAGAAAATCAGAGTTATACAACTTGATGTAAAAATTTGAATGAGTTATCTATATTATTTCAAAAATATGTAAGAATAGAATCTATAGCAAATTGAATGTAGTTTCTAAACTACTAGGTTTATTTAAAAAAACAATCTATTTGGTGAAAATTTGAAAATTCAATGTAGTAGTACTTAAATTTCAGGGAAAAAATAAGAAGTGGGTGTCTGTCTGACCACCCTAACCACAATAAAATGATAATAATTTTTTATAATATTTTAGATATAATTAGAGGACTCATACTCTGTTGTGATGCATAATTTTTTGTAATTATTTTCTAAGTCAATAATTAATTATTATTTTTTTATTACAACTTTTAAAAAATATAAAAACTCATATGTCTGACCACCTTAACTTGGTCAAAACTTCATGAAATTTAATTATTTTTTATTTAATGCTATATTATGTGAAACATACAATATGACACATATTTCGAATTCAAAAAATGTGATATCATTTGAAAGCTATAGATGTTTTTCAATAATCCTATAAATCAAGACTTCAGTCATAATTTAAATAGAAAATGAATAATAATTATTTATTAAATTGAAAGTAAAGAATAATTTATATTGGTGGAAAGCTAAGAATCTCATTTAAAAACCCTTTTCGTTTCATCAATTTTGGGTAAAAAAAATCCATTAGCCACATACCCCTACACATACCCATCATATCGCCACTTTTTGGCCCATCATGATCCTACACATACCCATTAGAAACCTTAATACAAATTATGAAGAAGCTTCAGAAGTTTGATAATCCTCAAATAGGTGACACCACAAAGTCCATGAACCCAAGTGTGAACAAGCATAGGCTAATCCAGAAATGGAAATTTGTGTTTGAGAGGAAAATTGAATAGTTGAACAAAATGAACCTGATGTCTCTACAAGCCTAGTTAAGAGATAATCATAGTAAATCTACTAGTGAAATTGTTACACCTTTTTTCAATTATTTTGATCCATTCTATGACCAAATAGACTTGTCATGGGTTGATTACAAGGTTGGAAGTATGTCAACTTGAATCTATAAGTAGATATCTAGATTTAATGAATGCAATGTGTGTGAAGGAGATGCACATGTCCAAAGTTTTTCTAGCTTCATGGAGAAACATTCATTTGGATATCAGGATATGTGGATGAGATTTTTTATCAAATCTCTTGAAGCTAGAACTAGGGACTGGTACTTAAGTTTTCCTGAGAAGTCCTTTCCTTGTTGGGATAAACTAATGGATGCTTAAATAGAAAATAATTTGCAAGATAACTTTTTGACCTTCTCTAAAAGTTAAAGTAGATTAAAAAACAAGATGAATAGCCAAGAATTTCTTCAAGTCACAGATTTGTTGTTGCTCATTCACTAATCCCTAAAAAATTTAGACCCAGTACCTTAGATTGCATTCATATGTATTTTGAAGCTTTTGAGGAGGGATCTAGAAAATTATTAACGGATTTTAGATTATTGAGTATGTAGATGGCTTACACATGTTTACATAATATGGAGAAAATAATGAATGAATATGTACAAAGTCTATTGTCTTCAATTGTGGGTAAACATGTTGATGAAATTAGTAGCCATGTGAATAAAAATGATCATATATCATTATTTTTAAATATAGACAAGTGCATACTTGAGAGGGAAGAAGTTAAGAATGATGCAATGTCTACCATTGATGTTCATGATATTAAAAATGTTTTGTCTATCCTATAGAGGATGTAAATAACCAACTCAATGATGATACCCAGTCCAATACTAAAATACAAAAACATTTGGATTGTTGTCATGACAACCCAAAACTAGGAAAGAATGCAAAAATGGACATGTCCTTTGTGACAGATTGTGACCATACTTTTTGACAATGTTACTAGCAATTCAATCTCCTATGATTGGGAAAATCTTGTTTATGTTTAGTACCTTGATTTTCTATATTTTGATGATGGTGATATCATGGTATATCTTGATTTACAATGTGGTTATGCATGTAGTTCTAGTGGTCACAAAGAGGAAGTGGTTGATAGAATGGATCAAAACAATGGACTATTATGTAGTGAACAAATTTCAAATCTATTTACCATTGAATATCAGAAATGTACACATGTGAATAACCATCACTTATTGTGTGTTTCCCATACTGATTTTGATAGTGATGATAATCTTCACTATGTAATAAATGATGCATGTATATCTGATCTTGCTTCTAGTTATGAACTAGTCTTATAGGATGATGATAATGTGTATAAAGACAAGAATCTATTTGATTGTAATGATGCATTATATGATGAATATGAAAGTGTGCATGTCGATGCAATTTTAGAAACTTTTTTTGATGAATTAGAAACAACACATAACCATGAGGTTTTTCTATCACATAAGCCAAGTCTTGTGAATTTTAATGTAGATTTGGATAATTATCTATTTCTTGACTTAGATGAGCCTAGTCATGAGCTTTTTCATGTGGATGTGGATGTTGATTTTAAAGAAAAATTAGATTATCTTTTTTAACCAGAATTGGTCACTTTTGAACAAGCTTGGGAGATTGAAGATGTTGATATGTTATGTTCAGAGGATAATAAAGTCAGCAATGATAAGGATAAGTTAGAGATTCTTGATTATTCTCTATACCAGCATGTTGGGGCACAATTACAATGTGTGGGAATGTATGAGTGTATCTCTTTACATACACCTGGAGATAGTTTGCATGATGTGCATAATATTTTGAATAGTTCTTATGAATACTTCACCTTTGACATGCAAACTAATAATTAGATAAATCTTGATAGTACCAGCCATGTGGAAAAATATGAGTGCTACCCTTTTCAGTTGGATGAAGTTTTCATAAAGTGTGGCAATGTGCAAAGCATTGAAGAATGTTGTTTTGAGCTTGACAATAATTTATATGATAAATATGATAAGTTTTTGCCACATGATAATCAATATTTTAAGAGTATTCATAATTTTTAGATGCATGGTAATTGTGAATTTGTTGATAATGATGTATATGATGGGCTATTGGGAGATGCTAGCATGTTTAATCAGGAAAATTATAGTGATATTTTGAAATTGGCTTTAGCAAAATGTGATGAGAGCTTTGTCTATGATAGAGGTAAGAAGAAACCTATAGTTTTGGGTGGCCTTGGGCAATCACATGTGGTTTGACTTGTCAAACCAGAGCAATAGGGGTTAGAGATGACCTTTTGACTATCACCCAATTGACTTGGTACCTAGTATGCTTCTCCAGGGGATCTAAATTCTTGCTATTCCCATAGGGGACATACATCCCTATTTGGATCCACTAATCGAACCTTTAAATTTGAAGTGCCCATGTTAAAAAAATTCCTCTGCACACTTAGAAGTGCACCTAAAAAATCTACCCAATTGACCTACTATAGAGGGTCATGATTTGGAGCTAGTTAATTCTCAAGCCAAACCCCCTAGTGGACATATTTAGCTGAAATATGGTAACATACATGTGAATTTTCAACTACCCATGATGATTTTTTATAAGGTTTTGAAAAGCAAAGCTAGAGGGTTCTGGGACTATTTTGATGTTTGCAAATTCTCTATCCTGCAAAGTGGCCTCCTACTCAAGCTGATATTTTAGAGCTAGGTCATTTTCATGAAAAATGGATTAGTGCCCTACATTCCCCTTAAATTCATATGCTCTCTGGTCTAGTTTTAGAGCCTTGGGATCAGATTTGATATTTTTACTAGGTTAAAAGAAAATGCAATTTGTTTAGTTTTTACATCTGCATTTATAAGAATGCTTCAAGGATGTCAAGTTTGACCCTTATTATCTTGTGATGAGTGATGATTGAAGGAAATCCCTCTTTTACACATACTAAATGGACCTAAATGATTTAGTGTTTCTAGTAGTAGCTTCCTAGGAGGTTATTTGATGATTTTTAAAGGAGGCAACTTGGTGAGCCCCAATTTGTTTTAGATAGGTGAACTTGTACAAAAGTATGACTGAGCCACTTTGGCATTGAATATTTTTCACCTTGGGATAATTTTTTCCAAACCGTTTGATGCAATGGAATGTTGGTACAAATGGTAACATGTGTGCTCAATCTCAGGACCCGTGGATGAGTTTTAATAGGTCATTTAATTGTTTTCTAACTACAATAGGGTAAAAAATGATGTTCTAGAAAGCGTAAAATTTCCAAATTATAAAGGAATCCCATTTCTCGTTGTGGTAAAAAACCTCTCCAACTCCATTTTTTTAAAAATAAAAGATCATATGATGTATTATTTTAATGCATATCAGTTACAACAAAGGCATCCAATTGGCCAGTTTACAAAGGAGGTCCTAGAAATTTATCAATGATGCAATTTTTGAGGAAATGGGTTTTCTCTAAATAACTGATACTATCCCTATGCAAATTTTCATGGCTTCAGGTGTCTCATTTTTCCTATAGTAAATTTTCCCTATTTGGGACGCAAATGAAATTAAAAATCAAAATTTCCTAATGTTTAAGTTGCTAATGTTTAAAATATTTTACATATTTTAAATATTATTGCAATGAAGGTGCATAGGAATAGAGGAAATTTCAGAGAAACATCAAATATTTGACAAACATTATGAAGAAATTTATAAAGTTTAATAACTTTATTAAAGGAACTCTTCGCTGCCAGCACATGTAGGTTAATGCTGACAATATTGGGGAATCAAGGAGAGGAGAAGGAGAGATTGTAATGAGTGTGAGATGGGTTTAAACATTTTAAATGTTTTTTATTGAAACTTTTGGGGGTAGGCTATTGTTCTATTTCTTCTATTGGAGTGTTTGCCTAGTAGCAAATGCTGTAGTCAAACATACATGCTGGGAAGTGTGGAAGCATTGTTTGCCAAGTATTTTTATAGAGATTGGTGTTGGCTGCTCACTTGATTCCTCCATGTTATTTGAGTTACTTTCATCACCATGAAGAGGGGTTTTTTATTGTGAAAAGAGAAGAAATTAAAAATGAATCACGTTTTTGTGTTTTTAGTAGATTTTTCCAATCATTTGCAAGCTAAGAATCATTGTTGCACTCTTTAGAAACATGCTTGATGGATTTTGGAGGAAATTTTAACATGGTTTTTGATGTTTTTATGTTTCTATTGATGCCAAAAATTCCCAATACTCACAAAAAATGACTTGCAAGTATTTTGCAATTAGCAAAAGAGTTGAAAATGCAAAACCAAAGATACATTTTCACAACCCACTAGCCCATGAAGAGGAGGGCTCATGTTAGCGGGGAAGTGGGTAGGAAGATGGTATGCTTGTGAAAAGCATTTAATAATAATATTGAAAGTTTATTATTATCAATACTAAAAGCTTTATTTTAAAGCTTTAAATTATATTTTCCCACCAACATGTGTGAACAAAAGTTGCCATCAGGAAAAGTAGTGGGGAGATGGGGAGGAGCTATGTTGGGCCCAACAAAAGTTTTAAAAGGTAGTTCTTAAGAAAATTAGTGTTGCTACATGACAATTAAATGAGGCAAAACATTTAAAAAATTAAACAGTTCTTGATAAAGTGATTAAGTGATTTCACTTTTAAAAGAGGGCAAAGATTTAAAATGTGAATTGAAAAGTGAAGGCCCATAGGTTAAATATTTTTATAGCCTAATAAGATAAAGGTAAAAAAAAAATTATGTTGGGCATTAAAATTTTAATGAGGTGCAAAATAAAGGGCATAGGTGATAATTTTATAAAGTGAATAATATATTCATTGCATGAGATATTTTTTCTTTGCTAGAAGAAGAGTTTTTTCATGGAGAGCCTTATTTTCATGCAGCAGGTGGAAAATCGATAAAGAGGTGAAATATTTTGCCAATAAAAATATTGTTCAAACTGTAGAATAAAGAAGAATTATGACTCTTCAAGGTGGAGAATATTTTTTCATTGTAGGGTAGGTGAGTGCATGAATCATGAATTAGGGTATGGAATTTGGCTTCTTTTTGGGTGGTGAGCAATTAATCATCAACGAACCTGAGTTTACTAAGTGTCTTCTTCTAATGTGCATTTAGGGTTTCTTTCTCCTTAAGTGCAAATTTATGATTCATTGTAAGAAGTTAGTTATTCTGGAATTATTCAAAGAGAATATTGTAATAAAAAACATTTTAGGGTTTTTTTTTAGATTGGATTTTTTTAATTTGTATGTAATTTTGATAGTAATACTAGCATAATAATTCAAAATGGTGAAAATTCAGAACCATTTTCTCTCCTCTGTACTGGTTTTATAAGCTATGAATAACATAATCAAGAGTTATTTTATTTGTCTCCATTCAATTCCAATGGATGTTTAGTTTTCTTCATGAAAACTAATTCAAGAAATTGATGTAAATGCTTGAGTGAGGTTACTAGTTTATGTTAAAATTAGTAATAGGATTCTAATAAGAAGTTATGGTTGAGATGCTATGTTGAAACACTGTAATACTGTATCTTCAAATCTAAGATGATGTTGTGTATTAAATTGTTATCATGTTATACAGGTATTGAAATTGAAATCTGTTCCAATGGATGAAGCACTGATCTAAGTGTGTTATTCTTGTTTCATTTTGTTGATTAATTTAGTAGAAAATCACAAATTTAAATCAAATTACTTATCAATCTTAGTGTGTTTATGTGAAAAATTTAATGCATTACATCTCTCATATTTGAATTAAACACCGTCGTGAAGGTAAGCCAAACCTTTAGAGTACTGTTTCCTTCAAATTTTTTTGAAGAGAATCATTTTTTTATAGTGTATTTGATACTTTGACAAAAAAGTATCTTTAAATATACTATTGGGATTACCCTCCCAAGTTTACCAAAGCCTAAAGTGTAGGGGAGAAAAGGTTAAAAATCAAGCTCCTATTCATTGGCCATTGACCTTGAGGTTTCTTAAGCATAAGGGTTGGCTACCATTTAGAGGACATTAAGGTTCTACTAGAAAAGAACCAATAGATTGGTGATTCTATTGGTACCACCTCTAAATTTAAAATGTTGCATCATTTGGCTTAGACCCTCGTTTTGGCTCAAGGTTGTGTCCTTGCCACTATGTTAGGGTTTTATGTTGTCAGAACCTTTCAAAATTGACCTATGTATCCAAAAAACCTTTGCCCATCCTAAATTTCCATTGACCTATTATTCTCGGTCTTTAGTTGTTTAAGTTACCACATATGCCATTAAGGTCATTTTCACCAACCCCTTGATTTTAGGTTTGTCGGTCACCAAGTTCCTTTTTAGTGTTTAATTCTTACTATGGTTGGGATTGATTTTCATTTTAAAAGACTTAAGTCTTAATTCCCCATTACTAAGGGTCAAATTCTTGTTGGCTAATAGTGGCCCCCTTTTTTAAGTTAACTTTTGTAGCATGTGTAGAATTAGGTTTTCACACTAGTCATTTGATTTTCAAAGGCTAATCATGACCATTCCCCATGTGCTCATGTTAATTTATTCCTTATTATTCTATTTACATGGGCTAGTGAGCATTAGTGACATGTTTTGTTCAATGGCAGGCCTGCTCCCTTTGGTGAAGATAGTTGGTACCATGAAGAAGAAGATGAATGATTGTAGTCATGAGATGTGGCTTCATCTTGACCACTCCCCACATGCATGTGTTGATTTAATTAATATTATTTTAAACACATAGGATAGCATGTGATGGCCACATGTCAAGTCTAATGGTGGAATCCTCTCATTCTATAAATCCCATATAGGGTGCTTTAACAAAGATCAACGATGGGTGCAATGACACATCTTCTCATCAGGACCATTCCCTGCATGCTTTCCCATTTTTGCATTAAGGAAAGATAATTACACAAGCTAGTAGGCTAAGTGACATCTATAACTTCTTATGGAACCTTCCCAGCTTTGAAGATGGTGATTGCTTCACAAGGAAGAAGATCAATGATTGGTGGTGGGGGTAAAAGCACAAAGTTGTGTCACACTTTCAGCCAACTTATCAGCACAACTGAATTTAAGTGTTTCTAACTAAAAATCAATTTTGGTCAAACATATGATCTAGTAAGATTCATTCTAGCTAAGTTATATACTTCCACAACTTTTTCAACTAAAATTGTTGGCTAAAAATGTATGGAGCATCACTTTGAGTCCAATTTACCAAAAAAATTAAATTATTTGAAAAAATTGAAGTTTCAAGTAAATCTTGCTAATGTAAACAACATTTTTTTTAAAATATAAAAATACCCTTTTGTAGATCCATAAGTCTAAGATCAAAATATTTTTTTATATATATTAATTTTATTTTTACTAAAAGGGTTTTCAGCACAAAATATAGGTTGATTATATGCCAAGGAAAAATACTAAAACTTAGTGGATGTATTCTATATGGGATTTTCTAAAAGAGTAATTCAATAATCCTATTGAATCTATCCATTGATTTATTTTTGAAACATGATCAATGGTTGAGATTTTAAAAAATAAAATTGCAAATTGTTTATGCTCGTGCATAAAGCTTTTCTTGAGTATTAATGGTTGGGATGCTTGCATGGATTGATATAAGGAGGAGATAGGGCCATACTTTTCATTAAAATTTTACATTAAGAAACTAATAATTGAGTTTGAGTCCAAAAGTGGAATTGGTGAGGTTTTTCTTGTTCTAATCACAGAGAAGATGAGTAAGTTAGATGAATCTATTAGGCCAATCCGAAGGTCTAGGAGATTGAGTTTTCTTGAATCTAAAGATAATGCTCCTAAAGATGAAATTGAGACACATGTAGCTCCTTAAACACCAAAGAGTAGAAGGGGACACATGAAATTCAAGAAATATGGTGTAAGGAGTAATTACTGCCTAAGAAGTTGAACCGTTTCAAAATAACTATTCAAGTTTAAGGGGAAAGAGTTGGCTGATTATGAAAAGAAGGAAAATAAAATGTGCAAGTATTGTAAGGCTTATATTGAAGACATAATTCTCCCATTGAGGTTTCTGATAGCCCTTTAGATAGTGGAGGTGATACTAATCTAGAGTGTGACCATTATCCCCTTTCCCTGCTACCTTATGAACACTTTGATAAGGAAGTGGTGATGGTTCCTCTAGTTCCACCACAAACAAGTCATGGGTGAATATCCTCTAAGACCGATGACCTAGTGTGATGACTTCTCCATTTTTTTTTTTGATGACAACATAGCCACCTTCACAAGATCACCCTCTTTAGCATGTTTGTGGTTTTTTTCTTTTGTGTTGGTGTGTTTGAGAAGTGCCAGACTTCCTAACTTTAGTTGCTTACATGCATTTTTTGAGTGGTATACAAATTTTGGCTTAGGCTATGACTAGAGAGTCTTCTTTGGTCAACAAGGACAAGGATTTGATGCTACTACAACAACAAAAATTTTGTTTTAAGGTACTAGCATGTATTCATTCAAAAAATGTGGAGTTTTGTCTTTTACTCTTCCATTTTCTGCAATGAGTAAATGTAACTAACCGAGGAACATCTCAAATTCTAATGAAAACGATCTTTAAATGAAATGAAATGTAAATGTAATTGATCTTGATGCTTGTTGCTCCATTGTCCTATAAAAGAGATTCCAATGCTCATTACAAAGGGTTGGATTTTTTAAGTCTCAATGTGGTTTACGTGAAAAGCTAAGTTCAAGAAAGGAATTTTGTAGAGAATATGGATAAAATAGTAAATTTTCTTGTGTATGAGTCCTATATCTAATTGTATTAAATTAGTTTTATAGAAGCTACTAATTACAAAACAAATCTTAGTCTAGAAACAAATACTCTCCTATGTATTTTTCTTACATGTTATAAATGAAGATATTAATGGTTTTCTCATTTATCCTTAGTTGTTCTATTTAATGTATGATTTTTTTTTAGCTTTAACTCAAAGAGTTGATTAAAATTCTTGAAGAGGGTCATAGATCTATAAGAAATTGCATAGGATTTGTAAGAATTTATTGTTTTAGGCATAGTGAGTTTTATAGTGCAGAGAACTATGGAAATAGTCCATCCAATTTTAAATTGATAGCTTATATATTATTGGTTCTTACATATTTGACTCTATTGTCCCAATTGATGAAACATTAGTCTATTTGTTGGATAATATTGCATGAAAATGAGCACTAGAATACCTACCGTGGATTTAAAATGAGAACAACTTTCATTTAAAACTCTTTTCAATTATAGTTTCCAGGTTTGGAATATCCTTGATTCTTTGCAAATAGATAAATTATTTGTTCACTGATAGGTTTTCCAAATCTTCAATGAAGTGCATTTATTTGAAATAAATAAGAATCAATCTATGTAAAAATGTGTTATCAACTAGATATACCTTATGTTAACACAATAGGGAATACCCTCCTAGGTCCCATAGAGCCTAATTTGTAGGAGTAAGGAACAAAAAATCCTTTACTCATTGTGTTGGCCACTAGCCTTGCATATTCTTCATTTTAGGAGTTGGCTACTCTTTAGAGAATTGCAAGGTTTTGCTAGAAAAATCACTAACATAAGGTGCATCATAACTAAATAATTATTTATTTACAACACTATAATAAATCATTTTATGCAATTTTGTACAATACCATATCCCAACATTCTTGTACTTGTTGTATACATTGCATAAGGGATCAATACATGAAATACATCATC
Organism: Sequoia sempervirens; assembly: GCA_007258455.2. Classification (NCBI taxonomy): domain Eukaryota; kingdom Viridiplantae; phylum Streptophyta; class Pinopsida; order Cupressales; family Cupressaceae; genus Sequoia; species Sequoia sempervirens. The sequence continues at coordinate 14,158 of VDFB02320099.1, read as the reverse complement.
ATAGCCATACATGAAATCATATGAATCTCCAACATGCTCTCATGCTCCATCAAGATACCTCCAATAAGAAAAATGTGACCACTATCTCAAGCAAGAACTCATCTCAACCTCCAATGTGCCACCTATGGAAGAAAAGGAGCATTCCAAGGTGAAGATCCACCAATCCATGAGCACAAGAACTAAATCCAAGTGATGACAAAGGATCTAACCAAGCTATTGCCAATTGAAAAACCCACATGACCAGAAATAGAATCCACAACATGTGCTAATACATCCAACTGTCCATACCTCCAAGGTATCAATACATTAGTAAACTCATGCCAAGAACATATGAAACCTATAACTTGTAATCACAAGCTCCCTCTATCAATCCTATCAATGAAGAACATAAATATCCAAGAACTCCCATTGCATAGGTAATGTCAAAGCATATCAAGTCTACAAATCAATACTATATCAAGGTGTGATAAGTAAACAAAAGAATGAAGTACCAAGAATAATAACAATGATCCACACATACGACCCAAAGAGCTGCATAATCTCTCACAAAATGTTACGACCATCCTCCCAAAAGCACATGGACATGAACATCCAAGATATACCATGAAGAGAGAAACCTGCAAACCATAATTTCCTCCTACCAACACCTCAAAAGTGTATTGTTGTGTCAAGTATGATCTACTAAAACATCCAAAAGAAAATCCTTGACAACATCCATAACACTCAATCTCATAGATCAAGTACAACATATGAATGATGTAACAATTCCAACATGGATGTAAGCCTCTAACGAAGAACATAAAACTCATAGTAACCATCCCCAAAACTGGAAATAATCCAATAAACCATCTCCTAATAATCCTCATCAAATAATGATAACAAAAACTTAAATGCACAAGGAGATAACCATGCCATAACTCCCTCAAGTGAATCCTCTAGAACTAACTATCCATAGCTCAAGATCCATATCTCTGAAATATAAAACATTTAAAATCATGCTAAACAATCCTCAAATGAGTATCCATAATAAATCACCATCAAACAACTCAATTCCATGAGAATCAAAGCATGAAACATAACACACCTAAAAGATATAATAGGAAAATACCTCTCAAATATTAAGCTATTGAGTAGACCAAGATTGGTGAGTGAGAATGCTCCTCTAGGATAACCAAGTCATCATGAATCACTCAAAGAAAAATCTCCTCTATTGGTCCATCATGAACTCATGTCCATACCCAAGCTAAAGCTCATCGGTCTTCTTACAGAAACCTCCAAAGACTAACCGTCTTAAGAAAATTTCTTTAGCCACTAGAGAATTCTGACAATCACCTACCTCTCTAATTACCCATGAGTATCTATAACTATTCAATCCATGCCATACTTTGAATGCAACATATCACCATCATAAATTAATCAAGCAAAATTTTCAATGTACCCAATACCAAGAGAACCACACATGATTAATGTAAAAGATCCAAACACAGAATCAAGAACATATCATGAGAACATGATCTAATCATCCCCTCCTATGAGACCAAATGCACCAATGCATACATCCCAGCCTCAAGAGAACATGTTATAGTGTCAAAAAATGTCATCAATGACATTTCACACTTGTTTGGGCCCTCCTTGCAAAATTGACCTTAATGATGCCTTGATTTGTTAGGTCTTGGGTCCTTGTGAACTAATAAGTTTAAATGGTACCTTGCTAAAGTGTTATGAAGTGTTGTAACACACTTTCACACTTTTATAAGGTTTTATCAATTAACTAAACCTAATAAACCTATTTTTAACCTTAATCCTATGTTATTTAAAGTGTTATAAAGTGTTGTAACACACTTTCACACTTTTATAGGGTTTTCATTAATAATTGGGCTTCTTTATGCTTGAATTGGCCTTATTTTGCATCCACAAGCCTCATTTAACACATCTTTTCAAGGATAATATTGACACAAATCATTACCCAATAATAATTCAGGTGTTTCAAGTTGAATGGCCCATATTTAGTTATTTGGAACTCATTAACCACCTTCAGCGAATGAGTCCCATGTAGGTCTTTGGATCTCAAACCTAGTTTCACATATTTCTAAGAATTTTTAAATTTGGTCCCATAAATTATGCCTTATGGGACTCATTTGCCACCTTGGGTGAATCAGTCTCATGTGGCCCAAAATAAAAATTAATAAAAAAATTTGGTTGGGTTTTATCCTCCTATATCTAATGTTGGCTTGTAGTGTTGTAATTTTAGGAATTCTTGCATAATTGAGTATAAATACAAGTTTCATTTCACTCATTTTATACCTAGAAAATTGAATGATCATCCTTATAGAAAATTTGATTTCACAAGAGAATTAAAGTGTTTTCAAGGGCAGATTATCAAGCATTCTAGAGTAGAATTCAAGCATCAATCATCATGTCAAAGAATTCAAGCATCTTGGTTTCTTTTAGCTAACAATTATGATGTAGGGTTTCATGATTCAAGCAAATGCTCAATTCAAGCTCTATCATCTTCAAGCAAGAATAAAGACCTACATCCATTGGAGCCATCTTCTACATATTTGTAGTATCTTATTGCTAGAGTTTGGTGAGTTGCAACATCACACTTTGTTCATTCATCATTCTCCATATCTATTTCATTCTATTTCAATGTTTGATTACCAAAAAAAGGTTTAACCAAGGAAAACCCATAGAAACTAACAAAACAACATTTTTCCTATCTTTGGTGTGTGATTTATAGGTTTATATTGAAGATACGTTGAAGAGAAAGGTTGGAGAAAGTAGTTAAAGTTCCTAAAGTTGTCAAAATTTTCATCAAGCATTAGAGAACATTGGAGAAAACCTATAGGTTGATTTAGAGAGATTCAAATCTAGAAAATTATAGAGAAAATTGAGCAGATTGAGAAGAGTAGATTCAAATATTGGAGTTCCAAAAAACCCTAGCTTGACTGATTTGCCACTTTTGGTGAATGAGTCCCAGTTTTGGTCAAAAAATAGGTTTTTGCAAATTCAAATACACATTTGACAGATTCTTGTTCTCACACAAAAACCCAAATTCTGGACTTATTTGCCTAGCTTGGCGAATGAGTCCCACTTAGCATTAAATGTAGAAGTGTTTCAAACCTCCTTCTAGTCATCTTCCAATTCCCAAGTGCACATATTCCATTATGTATTTTTATTTTTTGTTTCAATTGCATTTCTAGATCATTTAGTAAGTCATTTCATTAAACTAGGTTTAAGCATTCTATCTTGCATTGAAATTTTCTTTCCCAGTCTTAACTTGGTGGTGAACCCCTCATTAGTTTATATTCAGCCTCTAGGACAACCCTATTGCAATATATCTTTCCCCTTTCCATTGAGATCTCTAGGGTTTGTTCTTAAATGAGAGAGAGTGAAGATTGCCATTATAGGTCCTAAACCCTAGAAAAGCATACAATTTTTGACTTTCCATTTTAGTCAACTTGTATTTAGAACATCATAATTTTGATTTGGAGTGCATTATCATCCTATATTTTTCTTGCATTAACATTGCATTGAGGTTTTCATTAGTTAATTGGCATTCTACGGTGTCTAATTTTACATTAGTGAAAGTTCATATAGCTTGCATTTTTTCGTATCATTTCATTGTAAATCAAATAAGATTTGCACTTGCACTTAGAATTCAGATCATGCAACATAACAAGCATAATTATTTTTTTTGAAATTTTATGGAAACATAAAAAAATCCCTATTGGCAATCATTTTCCACCTTGGGAAAATCAGTCCCTATGCATATTTTGCACTATATTTTTTAGAATTTAAAGCTCTCCTTCTAAGTTTTGTTTACTACTTATAGATTTCCATTTTAATTTACAATTTTTTTTTATAGATTATATTGCATTTACATTAATCTTTCATTTAGCATCCCTTGTAGGACTATGTGGTTTCCTATTGCTAATACTGGAGTGAGATAAAGTTCAAGACTCACGTCATCCTATGATAGCACAATCATTATGGATCTTGGGTTTTCTAGCTTTTTCACTCCTAGTATTGACACTAGTACACTAGGTATGGACCACACCCTTAACAACCCTTTTCCTTCAAGTAGTGTCATGTATGCTGAAATAAGGAATGATAGTGTTCCACGAGAATACATAATTAAAATTCATGAATAATTAGCAAACCTACAACATCAAGTGAAAAATAGAGAAATTTCAACTACGACCATCCCTACTATAGATAATATTCACCACATGCTTGAAAGTGAATATGAACCTGACCTTGTAGAAAAATAGTTCAACCTTGGAAAAATAACTCAGTTTTAAACAACTAGCTGTCTTTACCTACAAGCACTGTCAAAATTGAAGGATGAACCAAAAAATACTCCTCCTAGAACCACTCTGTCTATTCCCCACCCATACCAATCCTCAAGTCACAAAACAATAAACCAAATTAGTAATGTGATTCCTTCAATTTCTACACAAGATCCTAGTATCTGTGGCATTGGATGTCATATCTCCTACCACTTTACCACCTATAAGCATTCCATTCACTTGTCTTCTTCAAACACATACACCTCCACCCTTTTCACCTCCATCTCATAATACAAACAATGACCCCATCATAAATCAACTCTTCCAAACCATTTCATCCCTTGAAAAAAAAAATTACATCAACTAAAATCAAAATGGACCACCTACATATTATGTTAAAAGCAACCCTATCCTTGGAGATATTGCGAATAGTGATGCCACAAGTTGTAGAGGTGCCTAGATTCGAGAAATATAGAGGAAAAGTGAGATCCTTTCATCTGTTAATACTATACCAGCCTTATGGGGTGATTCTTTTCCTTGATGATAAAAAATTGGCTAAGATTTTCCCTAGGTCCCTGAATGATACTACCTTGGAATGGTTCTCTTCTTTACTAGATGACTCAATACATTCATTCAATGAAATTTTTGAGGAATTTATTAACCATTTCCTAGTCTATATGACACCTAAGATGACCTTAGCTGATTTTATGAGATGAAAACAAAGAGAAGACTAAAAGATAACTAAGTTTATCTCACACTATCTATCACTTTATTCCCAAATCGATGTCAACATTCTCAATCTTCACCTTCAAAATATGTTCATAGAAAATTTGTAAAGTAAGATACAGGACAAGCTTGCCATGATAAAATTTCCCTCCTTTATGCAATTTTGTACTACCCTTTGTGATCGTCAAAGTTTGATTAGCAGTCAAGATATAAAATCTACTTCTAGCCAAATTGAGAAATTTGAGCCCACAACCAAAACAATTCCCAACCCTTAGAAAACAATAATAAAGGGTTCCTTTAATTCAATCCCCCAATAAACAACCCGAATTTCAACAACCAAGTAGCTACTATTAAAGCCATAGTACCCTTTAGCTATGGAGACCTGAAAATACAATTCACTCCCTTGCCCGATACCCTTCATAACATAATGTCCCAAATTTTAGATGAGAAATGATTACTTTTCTCTCGCTAAAACAATCGATCCTAATAAGTCACTTCAAAATTTTGATCAAACGCTATTGCTATTTTCACCAACAAATGGACATGATACCAAACATTGTGGGGCATCTCAAACATCTTATGGAAGACTTCATTGATCTGACCATCTTTTCGTTGGAGGTGTTAATGAAAAAGGAAATAAATCTGTTGCCCCTCCCAACCAAAACTTGCACATTTTTACCAACCATATTGCTAAAAAAAATATTTCATTTGTTTAAGCGAGCAAAACTACAAAGACTGATGAGATGAATATAGACACAAATGATGAGAACATAGATACAATTCAACAAATCCTTTGATATTGATCAACAAGAAAAAAATCAATCGATGGTTTGGTTGCATTGGTTGAAACTCAACACCATAAGGGCCAACCTAAAAGTCCTCTTGACATTTCTTTCACCTCTAAATATATACTTAAACATGCACCCGATGGTCCTATTTACATAGCCAACCGAATCTATGACAAGCCCACTTTAATGGGATATCAATTGATCTCATCTATGGAGAGAATGTGATCACCAAGGAATTCTTACTTCTACATGAAATCTATCAAGATATATATGATAAACTTAAAGTATGGATCAAGATGCATAATGGTTTTTCTTGACTTGTGATAAGATCAATCACCTTACCATTACAAATAGGACCAAAAACATTAGATATCTCATTCTCCATCATCCCACAGTCAAACCAAATGCATGTGAAGCTATGCTATCCATAGCTTCACTCCAAGAATGTAGTGACCTCGGTTGTGTTGGCATGAAAGTTTTTCATTGATGGAAAAGATTGTGTTATCATTGAATTTAATGCAAGAACATGAATGTGATGTCAAGAGGTACAAGGTGATACTTACATTCAACACACTTAGGTATATCTTATGTTTCATTTTGACATTGGTTCGGCATAATGCATTCAGGTTGTCTATTTGGGATACCTTTAGATTTGTGATAACATTCTGTCATGGGATTTACTTTGAAATTTACTTGTGTTTGAAGAATCAAGGAATATTATGTGAAAAGGGAACTTAGTCATGTTTTCATTGATGATAAGGCATTTTAAAAAGGAGTTAAACCATACATTGGCCTTCGGTTTTGGTCTTGGAGTTAAATTTATCAGTTTGATATCATTGGTCAACATATTTGTCTTATATACTTGGTTTGGGTTATCACTAAACAAATTTTTACCATTATATGGATAAAAGGCATGATGGTGCTCATTTTTCTTGTGGTGGTTGGTTATCTCTTGGTATATTTTTACTATACTAATACTTTGGACTTGTTTTTCACTTGAATTTTTTAACCAACACATGGTCTTGTTGTTCAAAGGTATCATTGCATTTTTTTCTTAGGAAATATTAAAGTGTCATAGGCATCTCATGGAAAATACACATTATGATTGATGTAGACACAATAATTTCCAAGGTAAAAGTTTATAATGCGAAGCCGATAGAATGATGTTTCAATGTGATAAAAGTCATCAATTGTGTCCTAAATATCATTTTATCTTGGTAAATACAAAGGAATCTTATCTTAGCTGACTTAGGGATCGATGAAACTTAGAGGAGGTTGTATGTCAGTTGGTCTTGGAAGAAAATGGTTTCGAGGCTTTATGACAACTAACTTTGGGCCTTAGGCCTGAAAGAATTGACAACATATGCAAATTTGATAGTTAAGATCTATAAGTAGTTTTTTTAGTTGCAAGAATCAGTTATGGATATATCAAAAATTTGAAGAAAGAAAGAATTATCTATTCTTAGCTGTGTTTTTTAATATGCTTGAATGAATTCTTTCAAAACCCTATGTTACATTGCTCTATAAAAATGAAACTCTGATAATGTTGTGCATTGTGCTTTCAAAGATCATAGAAAAATACTGTTACATGTTGATAAAAGGAAGAAAATTTATCTTAGTGTGTTTTGTGTGTTCTAAGCTTTAAATATTATGAAGTTTAGGAGACATGAAAGGAATTAAGGCAGCAAACTACCATGCACTTTAGGGAAACAAAGAGATCCGCTGTACTTTACATTTTTTTATCTTGGTTGTTGATTACAAAGAGATGTCAGTAGTCATTGATTTTATACTCTGTTCAGAGTTATATTTCTCAATGATATAAAAAAGGATTGTATCTCATAAGATTTTATATGAAAGCATTAAAGCATTATCAAAATTTTGAGGGAATCATTATCAAAAGTTTGAGGGAAGCATTATCAAAAGTTTTAGTGAACTTGTAGAACATTGAAAACTTGGTTGAACATATTCTTCCAAGTCTCAAGTGATGTGAGATTAGAAAATGTTGTAAAAACAAACATAGGTGATACTCTGTGTATCATTAAAATAGTGATTGAAAATATTGATATATTGCTATTGATTAAATTGTGTGAGGGATTTATCTAAGAAAAGCAAAAATGTTTCCAATATCATCTTCTCAAGGCTAATCCTCCTAAGTCAATATGAAAATATCATCTCCTCGCACATTTTTCCCTCTACAATACTACATGTGCTTATTAAGAAAAATTTCCTTCATAGTTTACTAATGGGTTATTGCATCTAATGTTAATCCACTAAATCACCTCAATGTGGAGTCCTTGAATGTAGCTAGAAATATATTTAATCAGTTTGTATTAGTAGTACAGTCATAAATTTTGTAGAGGATGTAAAATTTGAAACAAGAACATATCAAGGTATTTTGTTATAAGGCCATGAAATTTTGTATAAGTAAGGAATAATATTTATGGTAGTCTATCCTACCTGATAGAAAATAGGAAACTAGAATTTTGTGGTTTTAGGTGGTTCTTTTTCCTATAAATCTCCCATTGTGATGTGGAGTTTGTGAGAAAGGGATAAAGAAATATCTTGAGAATGTGGTTTATTGAACCCTTGTCTTGAAGTAGTTGTTAAATTATTTTTAATGTGTTGTGCTTCAGGAATAAAGGGTTGACTTTTTTTCCCTAGTTAAGTTTCTTCTATTGGCACTAGTATATCTTCACACAAGATGTACATTAGAAAATAAACCATAAGAAGTCTCTTCTTCTTTGCATACAATAATAGTACAAAAAATTTCACCTTCATTGCATAATGTTAGTAGATATTTGGTACTTGGAGTATTATCTAATAGTCTTAGAAGTTAGAAATATAAATACGTGCTACTAAAGTGGCAAAAATTACTCAAAGACATTGAGACTCTTGTAGCTTGGAAACATCGTTGGAAATAATGCCAAAAACATATGCTCCCTTTATTGACTAATAAATTTCTTGTGGGTAGGGCTTGCATTGAACTCAATAGACCAAGATATCATTTATCATGTGACTTATCAAATATGAGGGTTACACATATACTTTCACATAAGGGTGTATCTTCTTATAGGATTTTGATATTGTGTGTATTACTTAAAGGTTTCTATGGTTCCTAAGAGGTTAAGTATAAGAACTAAACATTCTTATTCATAAAAGAAATAATATTAGAAAAATTTGAAATGCTAAAAATATCATACAACTATTGCTATGGGATAAAGCCAGTGTTGTGTTTTATGTAGATAACATAGATTAATTGATATAGGCAAGTTATGAATTTCTTGATAATCAATCAATGACTTAAAATTAAATTCAATTAAATTCCTCAAATAACTAGTCACTGAGATTAATAATTGAGTGACAACATTACCTCAAGTGGACCCTTTCATGAGTTGTTGCACTGTGCTAATTTAGAAAAAATAATAATCAATCTTCTTTTAACTGCATTCATTCACATTCAAAATAGTAGTGTTTTATAGAAAAAAACTCTTGATTACATATATTGACTATGCTTTTCAATTGAACTAAGTAATCCTAATTTTCCTTAACAAACTAGACTCTTAACCACCTACTTTACAAATATTGACTAATTCCCAAAAGGTAGTAAGAGGATAATTCCTGAACGACATCTACGAGATTCAGTTCTCTGAATGCAGGCTGCAGCCATGCTGCATTTAAATTTGCAAAAAGACATTTCAATAAATATAACAACCATGATTTTATGAATTCCAAAGAAACCGTGCATAGTATATAAACACTAAATAAATATAACAACTATGTTATTACGAATTAGCCTATCTAATTGTCAGCTGTAGTGGCACGGCTGAATAATTGCAATAAATATAACAACTATGTTATTACGAATTCCGAAGAAACCGTGCAGAGAGTATAAGCATTAAGATTTTACTGCAGAATATTATACCAAACCGCAATAAAGTTCTAATTCGACAGTATACGGATTGAAAGTTTCCTTTTACTTTAGCTGTTTTCTGCAACACATAAAAAATCAAATCTTATAATTTTAGAAACTGAAAGCAGACTTACCCAACAAAATTCTACGGCCTCTGAATATATCTAATTATGAGCTGTAGCGGCACAGCTGATTCAACGGTCCTCAGCATCTTAGCAGGTACTTTGTTATATATAAGATTTTCAATCCTCCAACATAGTCATATGACTTGAATTTCAGCCCTCCTTCATCCTCATTTTGTTTAAATTTCTTCAAGCTTCCTACCTCCAGACTTAGCTTCATTTTCTTCTGAATTAGCGTAGCAACATTGAAATGGAGATAGTAGACGTGGTTATGTCAGACATTGATATTGAAGAAGAAGATGTTTACATGGAGATCGACGAGGAAGATGTTTACATGGAGATCGACGAGGAAGATGTTTTTATGGACGGGGAAGATGTCGTCATGGCAGATATCTTTTTCGAAGATGTCATTATCGAAGACGTCATCATGGAAGACGTCTTCACGGAAGATCGGAAAAGAAAAAGAGGATCACATTGTTGTGATCCATATGATTATCTAGGTATGTATGTAGGAAATTTTTAGCTGATTTTGACTCTCTTTTTGTATTTTGGACTCGATTTTATGTGCTAATAGGTGAGATTGATTTTGCAGATGTAAATAGGAGCTGTAAACGCAGGCGCTAAAACCGTAGGCATTTGGTGTGGAGATTGATTTTTAAATGTATACTGTAAATTTATCTTTTTAAATCTGTAAAATATGAGATTATATCTATGAGGTGTACATAGAGAGATTTTGAACTCTCGAGTGAATAGTTAACATTTATACTGTATTTTTTTAAACAAAAAATATTCGATCTTTTTCTAAACCTGCAAGATTGTTGTTTAGATATCTCTTAAATCTAATAATTATGAAAATATAATATTATTCATTTAATTATTTTTGATAAAAAATTATATATTTCCATTTTATCAAATATATATATATTATAAGAATAATAATTATATGACAATAACACTGGTGGATATATATGAATTCAATCAGTCAAGTTGAGATTAAGATAAAGGAAATAAAGGTAAAAGTTAAATGAAGTTTAGAATAAAGAGATAATCAATTATTTTAGTATTTTTAAAATCATTTTTAGAATTAATTATAAATGTAATTTTTTTTATAATGAATTAATTTGTATGATATATAATGTAGAATTAAATTTATAAAAATATTTGTTAGGAAGGGCTTTGAATTTCTATGGTGAAAAATCTACAGATGACTATATATATTTCCTTACATCTTTATTTTAATTTTTTTCAAATTCTAACTCCAAAACTACTTCTTCCAAAAATATATAACATGATCAATATTAAGATATTGTTACACTTTTTAGGTAACTTTGAATGAATTTTATTAACCATTATAATAAATTATTAAAGAATAAAATTTTCAAAATTTCATTCTAATGCCATATTAATTTGTGCATACTTTCTCCTCCTTCAATTAGTCTCTAAGGTATTCTGGTTTTTCCCTTAAAGTGCATCTCTTATATATATATATATATGTATATATATATATATATATATATAATTATAATTTTTATAAATAAACATGATACTATAAACAAAATAATGTAATTATAATTAAAGTATATTTATTTAGTCCCCAATAAATTTTAAAGGACCACATATTTCTCATAAATGATATTAAGAATGAGTGAATAACTTATCTAGAATATATACAACATTGGGAAAAAATATATATAAGATATCCTATTAGTTATGAACCATTCCTTTAAAATAATGTTAATTATTGAAAATTTTAATGAGTTTTCTTAGAACCGTTTCAACTTAGTCTAACCTTAAATTGGTATATTATTTCTAACTATTATATTTTTAATAATAATAAAAAGATAAATATTATTTTTTCAATTTTATCACACCTTCACTTAGATTGATTATTCTATAATTACTGTTAGGATTCATAACCATAAATTTAAATATAATAGTCATGATAATAAACCATTTTGTTCATAAACATATGAGTACAAATATTATAATTCACTATTAATATGGTTATTAATAAACATATGAAGAAAGGTCCATGGGTATATATATACGGAACAAATCACTCTGAGAACAAATAGAATGTTACAAATATTTACTGATATAATGATAAACAAAACACAATTTAATTATGTATGTAAATTTTTTTATACAATTTCATCTAATGAATATAAATATAGTAAAACCTTTAATTTTATTATCCTTTTTGTGTGTAGGAAATTGAATGATAATTATTATAAATAATTATAAACATAACACAAAAATGAAAACAATTTCTAATCTAATTACTTCAATTTTAATCTTGAATTTCATGTTAATTTAGCTTTGTTCGTATGTGGATTCAATTCCGTAGCATAATACTAGATTTTAATGAGTATGGATTTAGATATAGTAAATCGATGTAACAGTGATTGATAAAATGATAAGTGAGTTATGCCAAATATTGACTTTTTAAGAAGAATTCAATTGAGAAATTAGTATCACATGAAGGAACTAAATTAATAGATTGCCTTGGAATTCAATTGGAAAATTGAAATTTTTTATTTTGAATCCACGATGAGCTAAAAATTAAGTATTTGTCTCCATGGATATTTGTGATGAATAAGTTTCTATTCAAAGGATGAATTACTAATAGATGAATAATTTTTTAAACAAACATTAAGTTAACCAATGTGGTGAGCGATTAATAATTGATATTACAGTTGTGGGAATTGGGTTGATAATTTTATTGTCTATATTTTACCCCTTTTTAAAAAAAAATGAAGTGACAATGTTTTGAAATAAAATACAAGTCTTTCAAAAGAAAAAATAGAATATATGAGGATGATAATGATGCTATGTCCTAGTTGAGTAAGAAACGAGAAAAAAAATGAAATGATTAATTTATTTATGTGCCTCTGGATGTTATCCATGTACAAAATACATTGGTGATCTCTCAAAATAGAAGAAGATGAAGAAAGAAATTTCAAAAGAATGATGGTAAATGATAAAAAAATATTTAAAGGATGAATGTAATCTAGACATCACTATGCATGACGATCATGATGTACTATGAATGTAATCTAGACATCACTATGCATGAAGATCATGATGTACTATGTTGTATTTGAGTTTTAAAAATATTATTTAATTTTGAAATGGATGTTATATAGCAAGGTATATAAGATGAAGGTGATAATGCATCCAATGTATGGAATAAATCTATAAAAAATTGATTCCAACACTCACAAATAATTTTATGATCTTGGTGGTTTCATAATGAGACAACCATCAAACGTAGAAAAAAGAAACAATAGAAATTATTATGATGTATATTATTCAAAATACACCATCATATTCAATAATCATGGTGACATTGAGTAGGCATAGTGTGGTTCAAAGGATAAATAAAAATATATATAAAAATAATAAAAGATAAATAATAGAAAAATAGAAGCAACTCTCAACTAAAACACAATGGTACTATATCATGCCTAGGTGTGAAAAGGACTACAGGATGGAATTGGATCATGTTTGGTGGAATAAAGGAAGCATCCCATTTAAGAAACACATCTAGTTTAGGGAAGAAAACATCCCATATAAAACAAGCCATCCATTAAAAGAAGATTTTTCATGATGGGAAAATATGGATTTGACTATATATTATTGAGACTAATGTAGATTTATAAAATAAATCATTGAAAGAGTATGTTCCAAATCTATAGCTTGATTTTTGAAGGACCATATTGTTTGGTCTTTGTATTTATTGATGGGGTAGTAGAAGATTCATGGAAATTGCAACTTGTTGAGTATAAAAGGTATTCTACTCACTAAATTGGCCAAAATGCATAAAAAATTACTTATTCCAAAATAGGATGTAGTCACTTGTCCCTAGTAAATAAAAAGCTGCAAAATCGAGTGGGTGGGAGACATGGAAAAATGACATGCAAATAGGATAAGTAAAATAGATGAGGACCTATAATTTTTTGAAGCATAGTTTATTACACATTATCTCTATAAATAGGTTTTCACAAGTGTACTTCTCCAACATGCAACCAAAGGAGGTTTTCTTTATGAATACACATCTATTTCTATATTAAAAGATAGAAATAAAAATATTCTAGAAAAAAAGTGGGTGGTAAGAAGGCACACCCTAATAGCCACATGGACAAAGCCTACAAAGTCAAAGATTCTTTGGCCATGCCAACAAATCAAAAAAAATTACAATAATTGAAATAAAAAATACCATTAAGTGATCATAGTAGCACTAACAAGGGGTGGCAGGTCCTTATCATCTAATTTTCTCCATACAATAGTGGGGTTTAGAATGAGGTCAAGGGGAGCCCA
>VDFB02320098.1:0-104396 GCA_007258455.2 Sequoia sempervirens | reverse complement strand
TATTTAACTAAAGGGGATGATTGGTTAGATTAAATTAAATACGGTTTTAATTTATTTAATTTAATGAGATGATTTTAGAGATTAATTAAATAAAAATTTATTTATTTAATTAAATAAAGGAGCTAAGGTTAATTAGATCATATTGATTGACTTAATTAACAAGAGAGAATGACTTAATCAAATAAATGATTTATTTAATTAAGAGAGAAAAATTGATGAATTTAATCAAATAAAGGTATTCGATTAAATGGTTAGACTAAGGGATGATTAAGAATGATGTGGTGTTAGTAGTTGGGATCAAGCGTGTAATTTCAATAGTACATTTTACGTGTCTACATTCATAAATCTCAAAAAACACAAAAAAATTTAAACACATGAAACACAAAAACAACCTCAAAATATTACAAAAACATCAAAAAATTCAAATATTTGAAAAATCCATCTATCTCATTTCGCTTCACCCACAATAATCATCATTTATAATAAATCAATCGTCACCTTCATCCTTTGGAAAAGCAAATAGAAACAACCACAACAATCAAGATAAGTGAACTTCAAACATAAAATCAAAATTGAAGCAACAAACTTTTAAACGCAAAATCAAACTCCTGATCTTTTTAGCAAACATGTCAATCAACCTTATAGCAATGACATTTCAAACAACCTATCAACTTGCCACCATCCACTAACATGTCCTAGGATCCATCCTTCCTACAATGGGCATAATCTTTTGCAATCGCTTTGGATACTTATCCTAAACAAAACACATCCCTTTGGCTAGAGGTATGAAGAACATTGACTTGTTTGTTCACTTGATCTTTTCTTGAGATTTATCTTATTGCGCTCATTCCAATGACCTCTTGATGATGTCTATCAAAATGATTTAAAGAGAAAGGAATGGGGCATTGATCATTATCTTTCGTTTCTTATTCTTGTGGGATGTTCTTGTAATATAACTTGGTTAATACTTGCATTGTTAGGTGTGTATGGAAGAGGTTTTGAATAGCTTGTTGACTATTACATTGTTAGGTTATGCCTTTCTGTGTTTTGTTTTGAGATTTTTGAAATTTTTGAAATACATTCTAGTGAGATTTTCGTATGTCAGGTGTGAACAAGAATACTCCTATATGTTTTTTGAGTCAAAGTCCATCGCACTAGATATAATACAATTATGGTTGTCTATACCTTGATGCATCATATCTATGTGTTTTATCAAACATAAGGAAAGTTGTATTGTTCATGTCCCAATCCCTAGATAAGCAAATCATCATCACTCATCATCATATCTAATAAAGTCTTGAAAAATCATAGACTTGTTGGACTTCTGAATCTTCTCAGAATCAATGGTTAATCCATACATCCATCTTATTCTTATTATTTTATCTTTATTAACAATTCTATCCAAGTGTCAAATATGCGTGATATATCAAAATAGACATGAGGCTACCCATGGTCGATGACTATCTATACATCATCAATTTTTTTTACATCAAACATTCAAGCTTTCTAGTCCTCTCTGAGCTTAACCAATCTTGAATCTTTATCACGAGCTCGACCCAAAAATTGAAAATTTCACTTGATCTCTCGAGGAGGTAGTGTAGTAGCGTAATTCCTTTCGCTAAGGCAACAGTGGAGCATCTAAAAAATTAAAAAATTAAATTTTGATCTTGACAGTGTTATTCTTTGAACCAACACAATATGTACCTTGCTTCAAAGAGAGGTAAAATGTAGACACTTAAAAAGTATTGATTGATATTATGCATCAAATTTTGATTAATTAATATTACTTCTTCCTAAATCACTTTGGACTAACCAATTAATTAAATAATCATCATTATTTAGTTAAATTCATCAATTTCTATTATTAATCAAATAATTAACCTTATTTAGATTAATTCACCTTTCTTATGATTAATGTTTATCATATTTAATTAAATCCCCATAAAGTCCTCTCATTTGATTAAATAAATCAAATCAAATGTCACAATCCCCTAACCCATCCAAGTTAATTAATTCTGAATTAATTAGCCATAAGCTACTTTCTAATCATCATTATCCAAATCCTCTAGCTTTTAACTCCCCAAGAGTTAAATCAACCCATGGTCAACTAACCAGGTTGCACATGAAATTCATTTCTTTTAATTATCTAATTACCCTATTTATCCTCACAATGGCATATTCCTAGGAATATTCCTCCCAACAACCCCTCATTCAATTCCTCTCCAAAAGCCTCTTATATACCCATAAATACCTCTTACAAAGGCATTTAATCCCTCATACATGCCATCTTGTCTCTTACAAGGGAATTAATATCTATTACATTCTCAACAATATTCTCTTACTCTGTCAACCATATTCATTTAATCCTCTTACATCCCCTTTACTCTACAAATTCTCCAAAATGTGTTCCATCCTCATCCAATGGAATTGTGATAAGTGTCACAATTCCATTGGCTCCCTTTTTATCCCACATTCATTGATTTCTCTCATTCTTCAACCCTTCACTCCTATAAGTAGAAGCCTCTTCTACTTGAAATGGATCCACAATCTCATGCAAAGTTATTATGCTTATTTCATCCACGAATCATCCAATTGTTATCACTATCTTTGAGGGAAATTGACATTTATCACATCTATTTTCATATCATGTCTACTTGCATCTTCATCATTTTAGCTTGAATTCATCAACACTTTGGAGAGATTTCATCACATTACATCAACAATCTTGGAGCTTATCAATTTGGGATTGGGAAAGGGCCACTTTCCACATCAAAGTGACACCAATCCCCCTATGGGATGAGGTTTAGGTTAGCTTAGATTACGATTTCATGCTTGATTTTATGTTTACTTCATGTTTTTATTTTTGTTTTCATCTTCTTTGCATGCTTGAGAATTTCATAGGGAATGATATTTGTGCTTATTTGAATGACTAATGCTCTTGTTTTTGTCTATGTTTAGCTAGGTGCATATCATCATTCACAGTAGGTGCTATTTGATCGATTGGAGCTAGCTAGAGAACTAGACCTTGAGTAAGTTGGAATTCTTCTTCTTTCTTTTTCATTTCGCTATTAGAGATAGAAAAAATAAGAGAGGTTATTGAAGAGGGTCCCAACACGATACTATAGTCTCAAACAAAGAGTCTATAAGCATCACGATTTTTTAGTAATAGCCCATCAAAGATGTTAGGAAAAGGTGTGTTGTACACCTTGCATTATGTATTTAATGTAATTATTCTTGGGGCCACTTAATGTTGCATGTAACATTGAGACATAAGTTAAGTTGTAAAAATGTAATTATTTAATATTGAGGAAAATAATAAATAAAACACTCAATATTAAATAAGGGGACATGGTTTGTAATCTCATAGTTTTAGTCACATGGTTTTGTGTAATACCACTTAATGGTTTTGTGAGAGTTTGCTTCTATAAAATCAACCACAAAGGTAGTTATTGTAAGATACAATTTTGTATGATTAGCTCTAGTTAACATTTATGAGGGTTTGAAGCATGGCACATGATGTGTGGTTGCATGCTTGTTCGCATGGATTGCTTGGAGAGAGCTTGTTGCTTCAATGGTGTTCATGGAGACTCAAAAGATGTATTGTAATCTTTATTGATGAATAATACATGAGAGATAGATGTTTTTGGAGGCTATGTTTTTTTCCCTCTTGAGGGTTTTTCCAGCGTATATCTTGTATCATATTTTCATGGGTATGTTGTCTATTTTCTTGCATGTGGATTTTGAATATTTAAATGCATATATTTCTTTATGGGTTATGTGGAAATTGTCTTTAATTGACTACAAGTTTCCAACAAGTGGTATCAGAGCTTTGGTTATGGTTGTATAACCCTTGGTTGAGAAAAATATTGTTTAAGTTTGAATCTATGCATTGCATGTGAGAATTAGAGACATGCAAGATATGAGGCTTTGGAGGTTGTTTATTGCAAATTTGAGGGTTTTGGGTTTGTTGATTTGATGGGTTGTTTACAGATTTAGGGTGAGAAATTTTGGGTGAAATAGGTTTCTTGGTTTTGCATTCAAGTGGGGGTTTTGTGGGGGAAAATTTACAGATGATCCCTTGACCCAAAATAAACCTCATGGTTGGACCCTGGTTGACTAAGAGATGAAAATTGATATATAATTTGACCTATTTCTGTTATTGTAAAAAAAATGCAAAATTGTTTTTACCCATACCTCTGTTCATACAGATGGAAAATATTTTATTAAAAAAAAAAATGAATTAAAATATTCATCCATCGTCATTAATTCTTCCTTGCAAAATGAATAAAATAAAAAATTAAATCGACTTGAAAACCCTTTTTGAAAAAAGTTATAATAAAAAAATATCTGGGAGGTTGGGTATGCAGACCTGTACCCATCCCAGTCACATCGCCTGCAAGCATAGTACTTTATGCGCTAGGGTTTCTTTCACCACAAGTTTTATGCATGGCCTTTGTTCTTTTCAAAAATTTAAAGTTTGACCTTAAAAGTGGTGAATAAAGGTCTTTTTTAAAAGAGAAAAGAGAATCCTTAATTAAAAATTAAACCCCTCTCATTTTTCCCATGGTTAAAGTTTTGAGTTTTAAATATTAAAAAAAGGTGGGAGACTTTAATATTCTTTTATTTTTAATATTTGCAAAAAAAATAAAATGGGTTTTATTTTTGAGTGGGGACCATCAGAAAATGTCTTTGTATAGTGAAATTGTGCTTTTACTTTCGAGTGGCATAACTTTCTCCTAGTTGTCCATTTTTCAACTTCTTGGACTTGTTGGAAAGCTGACTTAGAGCTCTACACTGTGGCGTCAATTTTTTTTCCAGATTTTGGAGTTTTGACAATTTTTTGCTTGGTCAAAGCTAGGTGTTTATTTTGGGTTTCGAGAGGGCATATCAAGTGCATACGAAGTCGGATTTTGGAATTTGAATAGTTGACGAAAAGCTTGTTCATAGCTCTATACAGTGGATCAAGTTTGGAGATATTTTGGCTTGGTTTATTTTCTATTTTCTTTATGTGAGTTGTTTATGAGTTTCTTTAACTATGGTGATACTGTGAGTTTATGGATTATCAAATCTTGAAGGTTTGATGTTGGATTCATTGTATGCTTAGTTATACATCTTATATTATTCTATGTTTGACATGGTTATCAGTATATGGTTGGATTTATATGCTTCATTGATGTATTTGCAAGTTGTGCAATGTTGTAGGCGGTCTATACTTACATGTTGCATTTATGACTTGGACATGGATTGTCTTTGCTCATTGATATTTCAATGTTGATGCATGTTCAGTTTTGGTGGCTTGGTTTAGTCACTTGGTTTGTTGGTTTTATTGTCATGTTGAGGAGGTGAGATGGTATTACTAGGTACAGCCATGATATGAGACCTATGTAGTTGACAATGATTATGCAAATATGTGGATACGGTTGAGTTGATTTGTTTTTACATTTGGTGGTGATCATGGTGTCATGGATGTTTCTTGTGCTTTAAAGACTTTGGCATGTCATGATGGTTTATATAGGTGTATTTTTTGTGGTGTTGGATTGGTTCTTGATTATGGTTGTGGCGGTGTGTCTTCGTGCTATGAGGATCATGGTTTTACTTTTCCTTTTGGGAGCTCTTGTTATATTTGAGTTCTTTGATTGTGTGAGGACCTTTGATTGATCTTCATGAGGAGATTGTTATCATGATGTCATGGATAGCTTGATTACACTTTTTAGTGGGATATTTTGACAGTAATGGTTTGGCGGTGATGGATATGTTTATGATGGTTTGGTGGTTGTAAGTATCTTCTTGGCTTGGAGATTTTGGTTCTACTTTTTATGTTACTGACATTTCAGTTGTGTGTCTAGACCTGGATGATCTTCATGGAGTGGATGGTTTTCATAATGTCATGTGTGACTTAGTATCATAGTTTAATGGGAGTTGTTGGAAGTGACATGGATGCATCATTGGTAAGGTTATCTTCATGTGATTGGGGATATGGTTTTTTCTTGGTTTAGAGTGGTTACTATTATGTCATGGTTTACTCCTAATATGCATTTAGAGTTTGGCATGATACTTGTTCTCTTGAGATCATGATGTATATATGTTATGGTGCATGTGATCTCCTAGAAGGAGATGTTTAGATCATGATGTCATGGTTATGTTCCTAATTTGCAATTGGATATATGACATTGATCTTGTGTGGTTCTCTTGGTATCAGGTATATTGACATTTTCTTGATTACTTCATAATGGTGCTATATTGTATTTGGAGTTTGGCATGGATTGGTTGGTTATAGGTACTCATGGATAGTTGGAGACATAGGTGAGGCTTGAGTTCTCTCATGATTAGAGATATGTGTTGAGATGGTTACTCTTGATGAGACTTCAACATGGAGTTTGAGGATCCTACACCTTGGTTGGACGTGAGTTCAACATGGACCTATGAGGAGAGTGTTCTTGGATGAGTTGTGATGACTTAGATGTCTTGTAGGAGCATTCTTATTCCTCACTCTTTGTCTACTCGACAGTTTCACTTGAGAGGTATTGCCCATTCTTACTTTCAGGTGCTTTGTGTTTTATGCTTTATCTTCTCATCCATAAGGATCTTGAGCTATGGATATATGGTTTTGGAGGGTTCATTTGACAAATGTTGGCATGTTTATCTCCTTATGCATTTTGATTACATTCATTGATGTTGAGTTTAGGAGATGTATTGGGCTTATTTCCTTCATTAGGGAATGGATTTAGTTTGATCTTCTTTAGTTATGAGAGGCTTACATCCATGTTGATTACATGATACATATGTAATGTTTGATTTTGGAGATTGAGCGGTTGGGTGTTGTTATGGATTTTATTTTGGGGTGTTGTGGAGGAGATTATACTCAACACAGTTGGCTTTTAGAGGTGTATGTAGGAGATTTTTCTTGTAGGTTATTGATATACAAGTTTGGATATCATTGTGGATGATTCATTGTTACTACATGATGTTGTTTTCACTTTCTATATGATGTTATTTGTAGAATTGGTATGCTTTGATATTTTTTAGATTTCTATTACCCATGCAATGGGAGATCTTGGATGTTTATGTCATTCTTTGATAGGTTTTGCACATGGAGTTTATGATTGCATTTTATGGGTGTATATGTTTATGGCATGAGTTTACTATGTTTTGTATACCTTAGAGGTATGGACAATTGGATGTATTGGCACTTTTTGTGATTATTATTTCAGATTTGGGTTTGTGTATCTTGACAGCTACTGGTGCATATTGATACCTTGGGATTGAGTGTTTTATGTTTGGGATATCAGTTGAGTAGGACTTATGATTCGTTGTCACAGATTGTGTGGCTTCTCTATTGGATGGCTTCTTATCTTTGTGCATTGGAATGATGGAGGATGAGAGAATTCATGCTTGGGATGGTGGTCACTTTGATTCTTGTTGGAGGTATCTTAATGGAGCACATGGAGCACTTTGATTCCATGATTGTATATGTGGCTATATAGATTGTTCATTTGATTCATGTTTTGAGGTTACTTGTTCCCCTTATGCAATGTATACAAAAAGTGGGAGAATGCTAGGAAAAGGTGTGTTGTACACCTTGCATTATGTATTTAATGTAATTATTCTTGGGGCCACTTAATGTTGCATGTAACATTGGGACATAAGTTAAGTTGCAAAAATATAGTTATTTAATATTGGAGAAAATAATAAATAAAGCACCCAATATTAAATAACGGGACATGGTTTGTAATCTCAAGGTTTTAGTCACATGGTTTTGTGTAATACCACTTAGTGGTTTTGTGGGATCTTGCTTTTATAAAAGCAACCAAAAAGGTAGTTATTATAAGATGCAATTTTGCATGATTAACTCTAGTTAAAATTTATGAGGGTTTGAAGCATGACACAAGATGTGTGGTTGCATGCTTGTTCACATGGATTGCTTGGAGAGAGCTTGTTTCTTTAATGGTGTTCATGGAGACTCAGAAGATGTATTGTAATCTTTATTGCTGAATAATACATGAGAGATGGATGCTTTTGGAGGTTGGGTTTTTTCCCTCTTGAGGGTTTTCCCAGGGTATATCTTGTGTCATATTTTTATGGGTATGTTTTCTATTATCTTGCATGTGTATTCTAAGTACTTAGATGCATAGATTTCTTTATGGGTTATGTGGAAATTGTCTTTAATTGGCTACAAGTTTCTAACAAAAGATTGTTGCCTTTTAGCACTTTAGACTCTTAAGGGAAATCTCCAGTCCAATGTAGCTCAGAATGGTTCATAATGTTTGGGTGAAAAATAGGACCATTCCTAACATAAACGTACTCATCTAGATGTGTTAGAACAGTTCATTTGGTCATATGAGTTGTAGAATGAAAGTTGCACCACTTTGCAACTTTACACTGCTTGCATTTGACAACTTTTTCCTCAACTGAAAACTTGTCACCATAGGAAAATGCCTTCAAGATATAAAAACCAAGATATTTTATTATAGAGGGTCCCAACACAATCCCATAGCCTCAGATAGAGAGTCTGTAAGTGTCACATTTTTCAAAAAATAGCTCATCAAAGATTGTTGTCTTTTAGCACTTTGGACTCTTAAGGGAAATCGTCAATCCAATGTAGCTCAGAGTGTTTTGGCATGTTTGGGTGCAAAAGGGGACCATACCTAGTATAAACATACCCATCAGGACATGTTGGAATAGTCCATTTGGTCATATGAGTTGCAGAACGAAAGTTGCACCACTTTGCAACTTTACACTACTTGCATTTGACAACATTTTCCTCAACTAAAAACTCCACACCATGAGAAAACGCCTTCAAGATAGAAAAAATTGAGAGATTTTATTGTGAGGGTACCAACATAATCGTATAGCCTCAAATGAAGAGTTTGTAAACATCACAGTTTCTGAGTAATTGCCCGTTAAAGATTGTTGTCTTTTAACACTTTGGACTCTTAAAGGAAATCGCCAATCCAATGTAGCTTAGAGTGACTCAGAATGTTTGGGTGCAAAAGAGGGCCATGCATAGCGTAAACATACCCATTCAAACGTGTTAGAATAGTTTGTTTGGTTGTACGAGTTGTAAAACAAAAGTTGCACCACTTTGCAACTTTACATTGCTTGCATATAACAACTTTTACCTCAACTGAAAACTCGTACTAGATAGAAAAAACTAAGAGAGGTTATTGAAGAGGGTCCCAACATGATCCCATAGCTTCAGATGAAGATTCTGTAAGAATCACAGTTTATGAGTAATAGCCTATCAAAGATTGCTTCCTTTTAGCACTTTGGACTCTTAAGGGAAATCATCGGTCCAATGTAGCTCAAAGCGATTTGGTGTGTTTGGGTACAAAAGAGGACCATGCCTAGCGTAAATGTACCCATCCAAACGTGTTGGAATAGTCTGTTTGGTTGTACGAGTTGCTGAATGAAAGTTGCACCACTTTGCAACTTTACACTACTTGCATATGACAACTTTTTCCTCAATTGAAAACTCATCACCATGGAAAGATGCCTCTAAGATAGAAAAAACCAAGATAGGTTATTGAAAAGGGTCACAACACAATCTCACAGCCTCAGAAGAAGAGTTTTTAACTATCACGGTCTTTAAGTAATAGTCCATCAAAGATTGCTTCCCTTTTTCACTTTGGACTCTTAAGGGATATCATTGATCCAATGTAGCTCTAACTATTTCGGCATGTTTAGGTTCGAAATAGGACTATTCCTAGCCTAAACATACCCATCCACATGTGTTGGAACTATTTTTAGAGAAAAATAACCTCCTTTTCATTGACGATAAAATCTTCTTCTTATCTTTTCATTCCTTTTGTAAGTGGTTAATTTTAGTCTTCAATTGTTTTTCTTCAATTTCAACACTTAGGAAAACAAGACCCCTTGTTTTGATAGAGTTTTCACCGCTTAGGAAAACTTCATTTTTTCAAGTCCACCTTATCCATCATCTATCACTTTCTTCTCCTGCACAAATTCTTACCAAATACAAAACCTCAATTACGTTAGGTTGAATGGCATATATGACAACAATTGTGATATAGCAAGGTTGATTGACATATATGAAAATATCATATCAGTGTTATTGCTTTTGTGTGAAGTGTGCATTATGACTAGTGTACATCAAGCCCATATAGTATGCCTAGTTTGCTTATAGATGCATTATGTTTAGCAACATTCCTTATTGTGCATTATGATAATACAAATTGCATGTCGAAGGTCAAATAACATGCATGTCATGGAGTTGTATTTGGTTTTTTTAATGGTAGTATCACACTCATTTGGTTTGTTTAATGGTTGCATCATGGTTGAGTGATGTCTTAATTGTTGGTCATGATTATTGTATAGATTTCACATGACCAATCTAATGAACATGTAACTTGTTCAGTTGTAAGGACTTTGTTTGAAGGTTGCATCAAATCCCTATGGTTGAAAGATAGTGATTCTTATTCAAGATGATTTTATACCTTTTACATGTTATTAAGATTGAATGCACATTGAGTGACATTGATTTTTATCAAGATGATTATATTAGTTTTGAATGAACACTATAACATGACATATATTTCATTAATTTGTATCCATTTGTTTTAATTTTTTAATCAATCAAAATAATCAATGCCATGAGACTATCACAAGCTACTCTTTTTATCTTTTTTTCCTTCTCTATGAGACCACAATTCTTTGAGGCATATTTTCAAACAATTCTTCTCAAAAAATATTATATAGTGTTTCTCATACCATTTTTCATTAATTTAAATTTCTTTTGAAATAAAAATCAGCTACCCACTTCATTACAGGAGTTCAAAAAATAAAATAATGTCAAATCTAAATTCATCCAACAGAGCTTGAAATCATGTGTATTATCAAATTGAGTGTTTGATAAAAATGTTTTGGTAGACATGTATGAAAAATGTGGTACAATAGAAAAGGCAGTGAATTGTTTGAAAAAACTCCTCAAAGAAATGTTGTCTCATGGAATGTAATGTATGTGTTCCTTTAATCTAAAACATGCATTATCGATCATAACTTTAAACCATTCTAAGATAATTATACATTCTATGTTGAAAATTCAAAGTAGAAAGACATGCACACAAAGAACAAATTAGATCGAATATCAATTCTTATATATCAAAATGTAGAAGAATTATGTTTGTGCATATACAAATTTGGCATGTATGCCTACTCGGAACAAGTTTTACAACAAGTTTTATGAATTGTGGCATATATGCCATCTCAAGATCTATCAAACCCTAAGTACATATCAATCTATATCATATCTTAATCTTGTGTTGGACCATCAAAATAAAGTCTTCTCGAAGAACTTAAATGCTCTAAAGCTTCCTGCACAATAACAATTCAAACCATAGATTAGATTAATTATGTGAATGGTTGACAAGATAGACTAGTAAATAGAAAATTATATACTAATATTTATGAATTATGAATTTAACATCAAAATCACTATACGTGTACTATATTATATCAATAATGTAATTTTTGTTTACCTCAAGTCTTTTTCTCTTTTCTACAAGATGGTTTGCATATGATTGTCCCTTAGGAAAATCAAGAATCCTTGTATAAAGAAATGGTCCCACACTGGTCATAGTGTTGAGTCGGATAGAGGACTATAATAGGTAAAATAAAAAATGATACAAATTAACATATAATTGTTGAAAAATAATCATATTTACTAAAAATATATCTACTCCTAGTTAAACGTAAATATCTGCAATATAAAATAAACACATACCTATTGTAATGCTACAACACTAGATGGGCTCATAGTGGATGACGTAGCTAAGATGGTTTCCTACATAAAAAATGACAAGAATGTAACACAATTTAAATGCACATGCACATATAATCATAATGTTGAGAATAAAAAATATATATATATACCAATTGTGTAGCTTCATCCAATGGGCCAGACCTAGTCAACAAGGTTGTAAAGAACCAGGTTGTTGCATAAAAAGACAAGATTACACTAGACTATCAATCTATGCAGTACATGTATTTAAACATAATAAATTTCAAATATTAACATCTAAAATAGCAATTTAAATAATATCGTATACTGATTCTCTACGAAAAATGAAATGGCTATCTGCATAGCCTCTGCACTTGTGAAATCTGCTCCTTAGTCAACATCTGTTAAATATTCCAGCACATAAACATATATTAGTACAAATACCTCTCATAAAATATGAAAGAATTTAGTTAAAACACACTATGAAATTACTTTAAGTCTTATCGGTGCTCCCATATCATCCCTAGTAGTCGATGTCTCTCCTACAAATGGTGCACTTCATGCTCTATCAACTCCTACATTCGACACATCATGAACCTCATAGTCAGATGTGTCTATGGGAGCCTCATTGGACCGTCAGAGAGGACCCAAACATAAATTGTTGCATGTCATGTAGTAATGAGGCACACAAATATGTCCCAAAGAGGTTGATTACCAGTGGGAGTTGATGATGATGTATGAGTGGGAGATGATGATGATGTACCAGTGGGAGATTATGCAGTAGGTGCACCACCATCATGTTGGGATGTATTAGGTGCATCACCATCATGATGGGATGCACCGTCAAATGGTTGTGCAACATGATGGCTCTACATGACCAAATGATCACTCAATGAATGTAAGGCATAAATGCTCCAAGTCCCTGCATTTATAGCAATCTCAGGGTAAGGTAGTGGAGTCAGGGAAACAATAGGCAGAGGAGGATGAACTGGGGTGACTTGGCGTGCTCTAGGTCTATCCTGTGGCATCCCTCTACCAAAACCTAGAAACATTGCATGTCAAAGTAATTGACATGCCTCCCTAGGACAAACTCAACATATAATTTTTAGAGAAAATACTGAGGGACATCAAGATTGTTGTTGGATGGTTTATCAAAAACCATCCACCATCATCTCCAGAAATTATCTATTCTACCTCTATGGGTGCACCATTTAATTGAAAAATTTGGCTTTCATTCATTAACAGGCTGTCATGTTTTGTGATCAATGAATAATTGGGCTAATTGGGCTTTGTCAATATCAAGTGCCCTCACCTCATCATATGATAACCCATCAACATAAAATTGCCTTTGTTCCTCTCACCATTTTGCAAATCTATTGTGTTGAGTTGCCAAAGTTTCAACATTTGAAATGATTGTTTCCAAAGTGTTTTTCATGTTTGATAGCTCAGTGAGTGTCTCATAGATTTGACATACATTTCTCAATTGATCTAAATTTCTATGAATAGATTCATGTATTGTTAGTGCATTTTGGTTTGGAAACAACGGTCACGGTGAAGGAGGATTTGGAGGGTTTTCATCTTGTGTGGGATTAGGGTTTTCATCTTGAGCCATTTTAATCCTGTTAATTGATAATTTTTTTGAAAATTAACAATGATTTTAATGCAATAAAAAACTTATCAACATTTACCCTATTTTTGACTAAAATTCACTGAAAAAAATGCAAAAATAATATAATTGAAGAAAAACAGAAAAATTTGAACACACCTTTCAAATTCGATTGATTTGAGCAAGATGATTCACCTGGGAACGAATATCCAAGTTGTGAAGTAGAGAACTCACGTACAGTCAGCTAAAAATGAGCTCTCGGGTTTTTGTTTTTGATTTTATAAAACATGAAAAGGATATATGTTTCCTTTATGCACTTTTTTTAATATATGGTCGGGTCTAGGACCCGACAATATATTTATTGGCAACATTTTTTTGAAATGTATATCATTTTATACTACAATATAAAATTATATTATATAATATATTATATTACAATATAATATACATTATATTATGTATAATATACATTATATTATGTATAATATACATTATATTATGTATAATATATATTATATATAATATATTATATTATAGTATAATGTAATACAATATTATATTATATAATAATATTATTTTATATATTATATTATATTATATTATATTTGGGGTTGACCTCGTAGTGCAACAGTTAAGTTGCAAGGCCAATAGTTGGGCTATCTAAGGTTCAAATCCCATGACTTGCTTCAGTGGAGTGAAAGCTTAAAGTTGGTTTCAACACCATCAAGCCCAGTGGAGCGAAAGCTTAAAGTCAGTTTCAACACCATTGGGTTGTAAGGCTATGGTTGATTTCAGGGTGTTGCCCCTTAGTAGCGATTTACCAAACAAAAAAATAAAAATCATATTATATTATTATAAAATAATATATTATTATATAATAGTATAATATTATATAATAATATAATATAATATTATAGTGTATTACAATATAATTAATTTATTATAATATTATATTAATATATAATATTAAATTTAAAAAATATTATAATAATGTTTTTTTAAAAATATATATTATAATGTTTTAAAAAAAAACATTATTATAATGTTTTTAAATTTAATTTCCATACATATGCTATATGATAAATATATTAGAAACCATTATTATAAATATATTAAAAAGTGGGTGGTTGGATGGGCTCCCCCTCCCTCCCCTCCTCAGTGGCATGACAAGTTAGTCTAATGGGTGTCACGGTGGCGATGGTGGAGGACATAGGGGGACGGTGGAGGGGGTCATGCTGGCTAGAGATCGCGTGGCATCGACACAAAACTTTATATTACTCGGTGCCCCTACTATTCCCGAGACAGCCTAAGGCGTTATAGTCCAGAGGTCTCTCCATACGGATCTGCCTTGGCACGTATGGAAGGCATTCATTATTGAGGGTGGCGACTGCCAAGTACTTGGCATTAAGTTGGCATAATTGTTTAAAATAGCCTAAACCTGTCTTTTTTCTCATTTCTTTGTTGAGCTTGAGTCGGTTAATGGTGGTGTTTCTGTAGGCTTTCGACCGTGGGTTGTGCGGTGGGCAAAATGGTGAAACATTCTCAGTTCATCATTAAGGTTTATGTTGAAGGGGTGGCAAAATTTGGCGCAGATACCCCTATCTCCCTGCAGTCGTCGACCAAACAAGCCTCCTTCAGAGAAATTAAGGACCAACATTTGAAGCGAACTCTCCTGAATGGGGATGGTTTTGGTGGCAACAAAAATGATTCTGGGGGCTGGTCATTTGGCTAATAAGGAATACGAAAGAGATAATCTTCATATCTCTTCTCGATTCTTGGCCTCTCTTTTGGACAATGGGGTGGCCAAGGCGAAGGCTAAATTGTTGTTGGTAAAGATGTTCCATGAGGACCTGATGGAAGATGTTGATGGCGTGTTGGGCTTCATTGTTAAGGGTAGAGGAATTCCAAGAACATGTGATCTAGAAAGTTTTAGAACTTCAAACGAGGCTATGATGTTGTATCCTTTCCTTCTTGACTTGTGCGACTCGACATTGGTCAAGCATAGAATGGTGGTTGCGGTGGCGATTGAGTACTTGAAAAAGTTCTTTGGTTTGGTGGCAGCTGGTGGCATTGGATGGGTAAAGGATTTTGAAGCCTTTGCCAAGGCAAATAATTTTGTGATAATCTTTATTGTTTGTGGGGTGATGATGCTGGTAGGTTGTAGGGTTTATTTTCTTGGGTGTTAAGGCATATTTTTTTTTTGGGATGGTTGATGCTCGGCCTGCTTATGGCCATTTTGATGTTTTATGAATGCTAGGGTTTTGACAGTTCATGGTTGGGGCCGATTCCTCATATTGGCTAATTTTGGGTTTTTTGTATGTTTGGTTTGGTGGTTGGACAATATGCCCTGGATGGTTGGGTCTCTAGATTACAAATGCTTTTTATGGTCTGGTTTTTTTGGGTGGCGAAGGAAGGGTGGAAGTCTTACCTACTATGTAGACGGTTGTAGAATTTTATTTTTAATACAAATCTAAAACTTGCGTATCAATATATATATATATATATATATTAAAAAAATATTATAATATATAAAATAAAAAAATTGGTTGGCCTTAGACTTGACAAAATTAAAAAATTTGACTTAAACTAAACAGATATATGTTTCAGTCTAGTATTAGGTTTGACACTACTACTTTCTACCCAAGCCTAAAAAAGTCAAAGCAGAATTTCACGTTTTTGGCTGAGTTAAAGATGCCTTTTTTCACATCACCACTTTTTGGACCCCCATGATCTTGCATAGACCCCTTGTTTGAGTGGTATCTAGTCAAGTAGCCTTGAGGATTGCCTCTTGAAGTGAGGAGGGGTCTAGGGTGTGTTGGTGTGGAGCCTGATCAGTCTCCAAGTGGGAGATTGTTGGTATGTGGTGACTGATCATGCTATATTGTACACTCTTCATGTATCCTCGTTGGGGTCTAGGGTTGGGCCCGACCCTGGGTGGGGGTTCAAGGGCGGTAGGCCCTGAGAAAAAAATTCCCCTTATTTTTCGCTTCGTCAATGAAAAAGGAAAAAACTGAATTTGTAGAACCCTAATTCTGGAAGCTTCTAAAAATCTTGTTATAAGTGGTTGGGATGGGGTTGTAGTAGGGGCATTTTTTCACGAGATTGTAATATGTTTTGCACTAGATAATAAAATCATTGGATGGATGCGGTTTTGTGGATGTAGCCCATATTGGGTGGACCACGTTAAATTCTCTATGTTGTCTTGATTTTGCTATAATTTTCTGTGTGTTTCATTTCTCTGTTTTATTGATCAAATCTGCATTTGATTGGGTGCTTACTAGGCCATGAGTGGCATTTGAAAACCCTTCTATAAAAAGGTAAGTGACCTATCCTTGGATATTCTAGGGACCATGACTGCTAGTCTTTGGAATTCGGTAATGTATTCCTTGAGGGTCCCTCTTTGTCTTATTTTGGTTAGCTCCTTGAAGTATTTTTGGGGATGCATTTGGTCAAATCTTCCAATGAGACTTTTCTTGAAGACCTCATAGGCCTTGATATTTTTGTGATCTTGGGTAATTAGGCCATGATGCCACCAGTCATGTGCCCCCCCTTCTAGATGTAGTATGGAAAATGTAATGGCATTTTTTTTCTGTCATGGGGCAACGAATTAGGTATGTTTCTAGTTTTTGTAACCACACATGGGCTGTAACTCTTCTTGACCCATCAAAGTTAGGAATGGATAGTTTTCCTATTTTATTTTTTATATCTTGATTTAGGCAATTGTTTCTACCCCTATGATCTTTTTTCATTGCGGCCTCACAATATAATGTGAAGGGGATGCTTATTCGGAATTCAGGGTCAAGTCCCACATATTCCAAGGTGAGTTCACATGCATTTGGATTGTCAATTCTTTCATTTTCCCCTAAAGAGCTTTCTTCGACCAAGAAATTGGGTCCATTGGTACTTGGGTTTGATCCTATTGTAGTGTTATGATTAATTTCAAATTAGCTAGGGGTGGTTTCCCTTTTATGTCGTGTGCTAGGTCTAAGGTTGTTGTTTATGTTTTGAAGGGCTTGGAGAATGGCCTAATTTGTTTTTTCATACTTTTCCATGAATTCTCTCAATTCTTTCTCCATAGTCCTCTTCTTTTCTCTTTTTAGGGCCCTTAAAGTTCATTGGCTTGGTTAAATCAACTATTATCCCTCAAGATGGCAAGAATTTGGCTCTGATACCACTTGTAATGTCCCCTTTTTGGGATAACCCTAAATCTACCCTATATATCAATTTCAAGTGATCACCTTGGGTTTGGGAATATTTATAGTGTGAGTAGACCGCTACAAAATAGAGTTAGAGAATGTTTACAAGATAATATTAATTAGGATGCATATTTAAGAAAATCAAGAGAACATGGTTAGGGATACAATTGCCTGTTTAATCCTGCAAATATGTTGGTAGACATTTATAAATAAAGACAACATCATTTTATGAGTACATTGAGTCTTCTTTGGTTTTCCCTAATACATTCTTCCTTTCATATAATGGTCTGATAGGGTGCCCAAGGAACCCTCTACCCTAGGCCCAAGAGTAGTACACCCCTCTTGGCCCATGTGGCCCTTGCCATCCATATGGGTGGTGTTCCTAGTGAGGCATCCTACCGCTATTCCCACATATCAAAACCATTATTTCTTAATCACATTGAGAGGTTGAGGGTGCAACTATAGTAGGGTGTCCTGGGTAGTCATTCTCTTTAAGCCGAAGAGCAGTACACCCCTCTTGGCCCATGTGGCCCTTGCCATCCATATGGGTGGTGTACTTAGAGGGTGACCCAAATGTTGATTCCCCCTCCTCGTAGGTCCACAATTCCCTCAATGGCTTCAAACAAGATGAATCTTGGTTTAGGTCCTCAATCAAGTTAGATAATATTGGAAGTATAATTTCATATGATCAAAACATTATAAATGCCTTATCTATTTAAGATATCCATAACTACCAATATCCATAATGCATTGTGGAAGCTCCAATCATAATAGGACTTGGACAAGACACATGATAAGTCCACCCAAATCTATCCAAGCCCAAGGGCATGAGAATTTGACCAAGATAACCCACCCCTTGGGCCTAAGCGGTAGGAACGTCTGAACCACCCTCAGAGTGGCATACTTAGTAGATACACTTGTACCTACTTTTCCTATCCATACTATCTTATCCATCCTCCTTATGATTGAGACTCCTTGAATCCATCCTAAAAATCAATCATAGTTTGGCCTGATAGGGAAACCTTTGAAAGGGGTGCTTGTAAACTACTCAACCCATCTAAGCCCAAGAGCACAAGCGTCTCACCAAGACAACCCACCCCTTGGCCCCAAGCAACAGGAATGTCCGACCAAGACAATTCCACCCTCAGAGTGGTGTGCTTAGCATGGGAGGCCCATAAACAACATCCTCCTAAGTTACTCCCTTCAACCTTACATTGGATTGATCATAAATACAAATGCAATCTATTCATTTACATAAAAAAATCATAATTGCTTATAAGGTTCAATAATTGTTGCAAGCATCATTATTAGATAATTGTAAATAATATATATACATATATATGTGTATATACATACATATATACATACATACATACATATATACATACATATATACATATATACATATATACATATATATATATATATATATATATATATCCTCGCTATCCACATTCCTAATGTATTTATCAAATATCTTTATTTAGATATATTTATCAACCATCAATAATATATTTAAATATATTTATAGAACATCAACTATTATTTATATTATTGATATATTTAACCATCATCAATAACTAAATTCATAATTGTATAATTGTATTTAACAATTCTTATTTCCTAAATACATAAATAGTTATCAACTTTTATTTAGAATTATGATAACATGTACCTTAGCTTGTTGCTCTCTATATGTGATCATATTTAGAGAACATAATTCCTATTAGAAGATATTATTTCTTTCCTTATTCCCAACTAGTGATGTTAATGTAGAAAACTCTCCTTTTAGCCAACGATCATATAAAGACTCAATCTCTTTATTTTTCTCCTTCTCCAGTGATCAGGAGTCCCTTCTCTTAAATACTCGATGGCTCTTTCCTTGTTGGGACATGGCTCTTAGGTGGGTCAGTTCCCTTGGAATAGTCACACCCATTCCAATGAAGTTTGACCGATGTTGACCATTTGTTGTTTTATTTTCTATTTGTTAAGGATTGCTGACTATTAATAATCACGTTGTCTAAGTTTGGATTAATAAAAATTTTGTTTCTCATAATCAACATGGTGATCGTAGGATATGTTTTATTCATTTGAAATTAAATTTTATTATTTTAAGGACATATCTTTATTTTAGATTTACTATAAGAATATGCCTATATTTATAATTTAAATATTTTTATTGATAATTATCATCATGATAATAATTCAGATTATTACATATGTAATATCTATAATATTACGATTACAATTATAATTAAATTTTGTATTGTCTTGGATTATCTTATTTTTATTATATTTCATTTTTTGATGTTTAGTATTTATATATTTTAACACTTCATATTTTTAAAATATAATAACATTAAGTAGTCAATATATATATTATTATTTTCATTTTAATATGTTACCATTTTGAGGGGAGAGATATGACACACCATCTCACCCACTTGTAACTAATCAACCTTACTTGCCCTTTCCTAATCATATCTTACCTATTTGCACATATATGTTTAGTTATTTATATGATGACCTAATTACAACCATCACATTAAATTTATCAATCAAAGGTTATTTTAACCTTTTCATTTAGATATCTATACATCATTTTTGATCTTGCTATTCTTATCACATTTGTTGAGTTGTTTCTCACTATGAAGGAAACCGGTTTTATATTTGTTCTCATAACCACATCTTATATAGTCAAGCTCACATTCCTTATCACATGTACTAAGGGCTACCTTATCACATCAAGGGGCATTATGCTTTCCCATTTTATTGTGTTTTTACATGTTTTATCATGTGCTAAGTGCATTGGGTGCAACATTCTCCTCCTACCACTATCAATCACATAAATTTTTGATATGTCATGCATTTTGAACTAGCGAGGTCATTCCTTTGTTATTCAAATGTGTTTTCATGCATGTGAACCACATTGGAAGCATATTCATTTCTAGTGCTATATGTACTTACATAAATTTACCTTACAATTAGGGCCACCTCACCTTTCTCATTTTCCTATATTGGGCGCAAATTTATGAATTATTAGCATGCCTATCATCTGATATGTTTTATATGTACTTGCTACACAAATCATTCATGGTATTTACTATGTTCCAAAATCTATGTGCTTACATGCTTGTCTATGATTACATTTGTATTTTGTGTGTTGTTTCTCCTTGTTCAAGATTCTTTGCATCCTATGGATGGAACCAACTTAGGGGGACAAATCATATTGCTAGCACTCTCATCTTAATATAAACAACTATAAGTGCCTACATAAAGATTCATCGTCATGGAAAAATGGATTTTGATCACACAACATGACAATACTTGATATATCATGTTATTTTATGAATGTTGCATTGGATAGAATGCTATCACACCACTTTCTATAAAAAAATCTATCTTTTACTCATAGATAGTAAGAATTTAAGTTTATAATTGTTAATTTTTTTACTTGTGTCAAAAGCTACTCATTGCACATCTTTTATTTGTTTTGTGGGCTACCATGGAGCACTCATACCAAAGATCGGGAACAAATAGAGATAACTAGTTGGGTCAAAATGTTACTTTTCATGGAGCCTAATCCTTTTATGTCTAAAAAATTACTTTACATACTCATTTAGGATTTGCATGCACCTCGATGTGGGAGCAAAATGTAATGGTGAAATTTACAAACCCATGTCACTTTCTATTTAGCTTTGGGTTCATTTTGAGAGAATGTCTTAGTACAATTATATACCAACATGTGGTGCACTTTTGTGCTATTTTTGGCTCCTCCCACTATCCATTCCCTTTTATGATCACTCTCACACATTTCCATACACTCAAATATATCCTTGCATTACCTACAACTACACTCACAGTTTCATGTATCCATTCCTACCATTGAGATCTAGCATTCCCCATCCCAAAAATATGCTTGGATTGATCTTACATAATGTAGATTTGACCCTCATAATAATTTTTTAAAATTCAAAATTCTTGACTCATGTCCTTTTCCACTAGCCATTGGGATTTGAATTGATACATGTTTGTGTGACAATTTGTTGTGTCTTGGTATTTAAAGATGCACTTTTGAACGTTAAATAATCATCATGAAATCATTGAAAAATCCTCTACATTGAAAAGAGAAATCATTATACCAACACTTTGTTTTGGAGAACTGAAAAGGATCTAAATGTACATCAAATTCATCTAGGATACCTACGTATTTTAATGTTATCCTTGATATTCTTCTAAGACTATGAAGTTGGCCTAATCGAGAGGGTTGACCTACAAGAGCATGAACCTTACCTTCAATGATATTCCCAATGTATTTTTCAATATTGCTAGTCCTTATGCACAAACAACTATCAAAGACAAAGGTAGAACAAATCATATAAACACATGATTTGTCAAATCACTTTTGTAAGTTACAAAATAGATCTATGTTTCAAAGCATTTGACTCAAGGCTAAGTTTAGTCTCACACAATGTGAATTTAACCAACACAAAATTTTATATCTATCACAAATCCTATTCAATGCATATATTGCACTTTATAATTATCAACAATATTTTATGCAAATAATATTAAACTATTAATCTTCATCTAATTCTTAGATTAACTACTTAATCCTCCTTTACTTAATCTCAAAATATTCATTCATTACAATTATTGATTTCCCACTAATTATTTATTAATCTTAAATCAATTTGTGCGAATCAATATAACTACCATAATTAATTAATATTAATTATCGATTATTGAGGGGCCAAAGAAAAATGGGTAGATGAAAAGTCTTTAGAACTGAACCCAATGTCATAAAATGACAAAGGTGGTTTTTGTTTGTTAGCAGATGGAATCTTTGCGCATGTGCAGACCGTGGACTTTTTAATATTATATTTTTCCAATTTTGTAATTTTTATCTGGACAGATCTAGAAATAAAACTAGGCAGACTCGATCCTGCGACCACCTGTGATTAAGCCTAGGGTTACATAATTTTCTCTATATATGCCTATGTTAGACAAATTCATTTTATTTGAAAAGAGTAGAAATGGAAGTTGTAGGAGAAATTGGGGGCTTGTTAAAGCTCTATTCAGATGGCTCTGTGTATCGCTTTCCACATCCAACTGCGCCCGCATCTTCACACTTCGCAAACGGTGTTGCATCCAAGGACGTCGTTATAAATCTGGAAACAGGCATCTGGGTTCGCATATTCATGCCAGAAACCGCTTCTCGAAGATTGCCAATCCTGATCCATTTTCATGGCGGTGGATTCACGATTTGTTCCATAGCCTCTGTAGAGATCCACAACTTTCTGCACAATTTATGCAAAACAGCCGAAGTAATAATCGTATCGGTCAATTACAGGCTGGCGCCAGAGCACCGGTTCCCCAAGGCCTACGATGACTATACTGAGGCCGTAGAATGGATCCGAAAGCATGCCGCCGGCAGGGCAGAGACGACGGGGATGGAGGAATGGCTGTCGCCGTCCGTCGCTGATTTTTCCCGATGCTTTTTAGCGGACAGCACCGGAGGGAACATCGTTTACCAGGTCAGACTGCAAGTTGCTGACATGGATGTGAGGCCGTTGTCAGTGAAGGGACTGATTGCTGTTCACCCCTTCTTTGAGAGTGAGGAGAGGTTGGAGTCAGAGAAAGGCCAAGAGATGGACGAGTTTGTCGAGAAAGGAAAATTCGTTTGGGGTATAGCTCTCCCTGTGGGGTCCACCAGAGACCATCCATTCTGTAATCCGGCGGTTTTGCCCCTGAAGCCTGGTTTGAAATTACCACTGGTTTTGGTAGAAGTAGCAGGAAAAGATGATCATAAAGAGAGAGGGGTGATGTGGTATGAGTATCTGAGGAGTTGTGGACAAGAGGCGGAATTGATGGAGGAGGAAAATGGAGGCCATGTTTATCACATAATGCATGTTGATTTTTGTAGCTAGAAAAGTGGGATATGGATTTGTTTTAAAGCAGTTCAAGATTAGATATGCTTTAAAACAATTCGAGTTGGATTTTTAGCAACAGCAGGATTTTTATTCTTTAAATAGAATGTTTTTGAGTTTGTGAGGATAAGATAAATCCAAGAGTGGGATTTTATTCTTTAATAGAATGTTTCCGAGTTTGTGAGGATAAGATAAATCCTAGAGTG
The DNA here is from genome assembly GCA_007258455.2 of Sequoia sempervirens. NCBI lineage: Eukaryota > Viridiplantae > Streptophyta > Pinopsida > Cupressales > Cupressaceae > Sequoia > Sequoia sempervirens. Next base: position 80,721 of record VDFB02320098.1, on the reverse strand, counting down.
ATTTTATGTGTAAATAAAGCCAAAGAAAGCAAGGAAAGATTCTTTCCTTGCACGCTAAGTAAAGCAGCTAGGCTTTATAAATACAAGATTGTTGTAGTAAACTCATTGTATTTTCGAAAAGAAAAGTTTGCTGTTAGGCTGAATAGAAGATCCAACATTTGCAGGTTTTTCCCCGCATTGGGGTTTCCTAGGTATATATGTGTTATTGTCTTTTTGTGTTTGGCTTCATGTTATTTTTGCTTCCGCTGTTATTAGCTGTTATTAGTTGTTAATTAACCCAGTTGTATTAATTGTTATAAATTAGATTTCTTTCTGTGAATTTATTGTGCAATTAATCTGTTGCTGGGTTATAGAAATTAACATGGTATCAGAGCTCTAAACTCTGAATACGAAGCCAAGATTTGTGACGCAGATTTCAAGAAGAAAAAAAAAGTCATCAGATTTTCGTCTCCAGTTCTTTTATGGCTATGGCAACTAGCATTCGATACGAGGACAGGCTCGAGGGTGCGTCAAACTTCTTGCAGTGGAAGGTTCGGATTACATCTGTTCTCAAGGAGAACAGGCTATGGATCTATGCTAGCATAGAAGTGCCTTAGATTCGCATGAAGTCAAAGAGGCCAAAGCTCAGAGGATTATCCTGGATGGAGTAAGAGATCATTTAATTCCTCATTTATCAGGGAAAGACACCGCCAAGGAGATGTGGGATACGCTCACAAAACTTTATCAGAGCGACTATCAGAGTCGTAAGATGATGCTCAAGGACAAATTGCATAATACCAAGATGTCCAAAGGTGAGAGTGTGACCTCTTACTTGTCCAAGCTGACACAGGTCAGGGATGAGCTTGCTGCTGTTGGAGAGACGATTAAAGAAGATGAGTTGGTGCGTATAGCCTTGAATGGTTTTTCAAAGCACTGGGAAGTGTTTGTCAAATGTGTTGTCGGCAGAGATCGGCTACCTGATTGGGCAAGACTTTGGGATGATTTTGTTCAGGAGGAGATCCGTGAAGGTGCTCATCGAGGAGATCAGACAAAGAAGGTTCAAGATGAAGAAAATCTTGCTCTTGCAAGCAAGGGTAAGAAGAAGTTCAATAAAGAGCAATCGGAAGGTTCTTCTTCCAAGAGTGGGAAGAAGAAAGATCTGAGCAAGATTAAATGTTTTTGCTGCCATCAGATGGGTCACTATGCCAGTCAATGTCCGAATAAGAAAAATAAGGACAAGCAGAAGAAGCAATTTGCTGCTACAGCAGAGGTGGACGAGTTTGCATCACGATTTGAAAATGAGTTTTCGCTCATTGCCTGTCTCTCAAGTTCAATTGCCAACAGGGTATGGTATATTGACAGTGGGGCTTCTCGCCACATGACGGGAGTCAAAGAATGTTTCACCAAGTTGGAGGAGAAGAAGCTGGATTTCTATATTGAGCTCGGAGATAATGCCAAGTATCATGCAACTGGTATTGGCACCATCAAGTTTCAAGGGAGTCCGGCAAACCTTTGTTGGTGGAGGATGTGTTGTATGTCCCTGGCATGACAAAGAATTTAATCTTAGTTTCTGCCTTGGAAGACAAGGGTTACATCATGACCTTTGAGAGGGGAAAAGTCTATATTCGTCCCAAAGATTCCAAGATTGCAAAAGTGATTGGTGTCAGGCATGGCAGCTTGTTTCGGTTATAGTTTGAGCCAGCACATGCGTTGGTTAGTAGCTGTAAAAGGATAGGAGAATTGTGGCACAGGAGGATGGCTCACCTTCACTATGGAGCACTTAATATTCTTAAGGAAATAGTGACAGGGCTGCCTAAGATGAAGACAGAAAAGCATGAGGTGTGCAAGGGTTGTGCTCTTGGGAAATATGCCAAACCAGTTTTCCAAGCAGCGACACTAGATCCGAAGGGATTTTGGATCTTGTACACTCAGATGTGTGTGGACCTATGTCAACAACATCCTTGAATGGATATGAGTATTATGTTACCTTCATTGATGATTTCTCCAGGAAGACATGGATATATTTCATGAAGAATAAAGATGAGGTCTTCAGTAGGTTCAAAGAGTTTAAGGCTCTCGTGGAGAACTAAACTAGGAAAAAGATCAAGATACTGAGGTCTGATAATGGAGGTGAATATACCTCGAATGCCTTCAAATATTTTTGTACTCAGGGAGGTATCAAGAAAGAGTTGACAGTTCCGTACAACCCTCAGCAGAATGGGGTTGCTGAACGGAAGAATAGAGCTATAGTTGGAGCAACCAAGGCCATGCTTCATGAACAGGATCTGCCTTGGTTCTTATGGGCAGAAGCTTGCAACACAGCTGTGTATTTGCAAAATAGGAGCCCTCACAAAGTGTTGGGAAAATTGACTCTAGAAGAGGCGTTCACTGGTAAGAAACCAGATTTGGGGCACATTCGCATCTTTGGATGCCTTGTGTATTGTCACATTCCTGTTGAGAAGAGAACCAAGTTGGAACCTACTGCAAAGAAGGGTATCCTTGTTGGGTACAGTGAAACTTCTAAGGCTTATCGGGTTTATATTCCTGCTCTCAGGAAAACAGTGGTTCGCAGAGATGTGAAGTTTAAGGAAGAGAGGGCTCTTCAAAAGTCAAGTAACTTGATGAATGAGGAGGAACAAACATCCACAGTTGAGGTAGCACAAATTCCTCAAACTTCAATCACACAAGCTAGAGAGCAGAACAAGCAGGATGATCAGATAGAGGAACAAATAATTCCTCAGCCTCAGATTCTTATTAGTGAGAAGAGGAGGAACAGGGCAGCTGAGCAAACATTAAGAGAGGCTCAAGAATATGTAGGTGATCCTCAAGATTCAGTCAGACAAACAAGGGCTCCTAGACGTTATTCAGATTATGTTGCTCTTATGAGTGACTTAATTGAAGTAGAGCCTTCCAGCTTTCAGGAGGCATCCAAGCACCAAGTGTGGAGAGATGCCATGGTGGAAGAGTATTCTTCCATCATGAAGAACAGTGTGTGGGAGGTAGTACCAAGACCAGAAGATAAGTCTGTGGTGGGCTCGAGATGGTTGTATAAGATTAAGCATGCTGCAGATGGTAGTGTGGAAAAGTTCAAAGCCCGGTTTGTGGCTAAGGGGTTTTCACAGAAGGAAGGAGTCGACTATGATGACACTTTCGCTCCAGTAGCCAGGTACTCATCCATAAGAGCTATCATTTCTATAGCAGCAAAGATGGGTTGGAGGATTCATCAGATGGATGTAAAGACGGCTTTCCTCAACGGAGTGATCGAGGAAGAGATTTACATAGAGCAACCAGAAGGGTTTGAAGCACATGAGAGGGATCCTCATGTATGTAAGTTGAAAAGAGCACTGTATGGACTCAAGCAGGCTCCTAGGGTGTGGTATTCACGTATTGATAGTTACTTGCAGAGTGTGGGCTTCATCAAGAGTGAGGCAAATTCAAACCTGTACTATGTTCAGGTGAAGGGGGAACTTCTCATATTGTTGTTATATGTTGATGACCTAATTCTCACAGGGTCAGAGGAGCTCATAGCACATTGCAAGCGAGATCTTGCAGGAGAGTTTGAGATGAAGGACTTGGGGTTGAAGCATTACTTTCTGGGATGGGAGTTGTGGCAGAAAGAGGGAGAGATCTTCCTTGGACAAGGGAAGTACTTAATTGATATCTTAAAACGATTCAGGATGGAAAACTGTAAGCCTATGTCAACGCCACTTGTGACCAATTGGAAGAAGATTGATGCTTCCAGATCAGAGGCAGTGGACCCGACTTTATACAGATAGTTGATAGGCTCTCTTATGTATCTGGTCAACACCAGGCCAGACATTTGTTTTGCAGTGAACTCACTCAGCCAGTTTATGGTGGAACCTAAACATGTGCACTGGATAGCTGCGAAGCATGTTTTGAGATATCTCCGAGGCACAGTTGATTATGGGCTGAAGTATGTTCAGCAGGATGGAGTGAAGCTCAAGGGGTTTACTAATGCAGATTGGGCAGGCAGTACAGCTGATCGAAAGGGCACTTCAGGGTGCAGTTTTAGTTTGGGATCAAGAGCAGTTTCTTGGTACAGTAGGAAATAGAAGTCAGTTGCACTGAGTTCTGCAGAGGTCGAGTATATGGTAGCCAATATGGCTACATGTGAGGCTATCTGGCTTCAGAAACTTCTAGCTGGGCTCTTTGATCAGGAGTTGGATCCTACAGTCATTTACTGTGATAATCAGAGTTGCTTCAAACTCTCTGAGAATCCAGTGTTTCATGACAAGTCAAAGCACATTGAGATCAAGTACCACTTCATCAGAGATTGTGTGGAGAAGGGGATAGTGAAGCTCAATTACATTCCTATGGACGAACAAATAGCAGATATCCTGACGAAGGCCTTGATGAAGAGCAAGTTTGAATTCTTCAGGGACAAGTTGGGTGTGGTGCATAACACTTTCCTCACTAAGAGGGAGTGTTGATTTTTGTAGCTAGAAAAGTGGGATATGGATTTGTTTTAAAGCAGCTCAAGATTAGATATGCTTTAAAACAATTCGAGTTGGATTTTTAGCAACAACAAGATTTTTATTCTTTAAATAGAATGTTTCTGAGTTTGTGAGGATAAGATAAATCCAAGAGTGGGATTTTATTCTTTAATAGAATGTTTCCGAGTTTGTGAGGATAAGATCAATCCTAGAGTGATTTTATGTGTAAATAAAGCCAAAGAAAGCAAGGAAAGATTCTTTCCTTGCACGCTAAGTAAAGCAGCTAGGCTCTATAAATACAAGATTGCTGTAGCAAACTCATATTGTATTTTCAAAAAGAAAAGTTTGATGTTAGGCTGAATAGAAGATCCAACATTTGTAGGTTTTTCCCCGCATTGGGGTTTCCTGGGTATATCTGTGTTATTGTCTTTTTGTGTTTGGCTTCATGTTATTTTTGCTTCCGCTGTTATTAGCTGTTATTAGTTGTTAATTAACCCAGTTGTATTAATTGTTATAATTCAGATTTCTTTCTGTGAATTTATTGTGTAATTAATCTGTTGCTGGGTTATAGAAATTAACAATGCATCCTGAATTTGAAGGCACTCTGCGTCTTATCCACCGCATTTCCAATTTCGTTGATGAACACTAGATTTTTACTTCTGATCTTCTGATTTGTCTTTTAGAATTCCTGAAAGAGGCTCAAATTTTCTATATGGAACAGGATAAACGCTCTCGAAGGTCCCTGGAACGAATCTGCACCTTACACGTCCCAAAGTTTAAGGTACTTTTATACATTTTTATGATCGTTCTCCATGAGACTTCGGCAATGAATGTAGTTTTGTGATGCGCATTGTTCATTAATCTTCCAACTGTTTAAATATCATCTTTGTACGTCACAACTTTTATCCCATTTCCCTGTGCAGTTGATCCAATACAGTTCAAGAAAGCCAAAAGACATTTTGGGTGAGCTTCATCAAATTGAATTATAAATTTCGGTTTGATTCTAGATTTCAATTTTTTTTTGGAGTTGTAGGGTCAATCTATTAATGATTTTGATCAATTGGAGTTGTGGTTAGATGGTGGGGAAAGCGGACCCCACTGACCTAGGCCCCAACCCTACCATTCAAAGAGGTGTTTTAAAATGGTAGTAAGAAGTTTAGTCTAATGGTGTGAATGTGTTAACAAGTATTATCTTTTTATTTTAAATTTGATATAAAAAATGGTTCATTGTAGTGTTGTGTATACTTATAAATAAAAAGATGAGTTTACATCCAAAATGTAGTAAAAGACTAATTATAGTCATTACAAAAAAATGTAAGACCAAAATAGGTATCAAAAAGCTAACTACCACTAGAGCTTGCAATCTTAGATGAAATTGGAGAAGAAGGGGGATGATGAAGAATGCCTACTCCTACATGCTTTAACATAATATGCAGATCATTGAATAATGCAAAAATTTTGCCGAAATTCTCATCACCAATGGAGTCCCAGAAATGATCCAATGCAAGAAGGGATTCAACAAGGCAGTCTTGGACTAGGCCTGACCACATACAAGATAGAGAAAATTCCACAGCAAGGGAAAAAGCAAGATCAATTCTATCAAAGATGCATAATAAATTTGATAATTATTTACATATCAAAATGTTTATATTTAATAATAAATGTATACTAATATTCAATTATAAATATAAATATAATATGCAGATGATTTTTTTTTTTTTTTTTTGTACCATCTTTCTTACAAATTTGAAAATAAAAATATATTTTTTATAATATACTTAACCTATGAAGATTAAGTAAAATAAAATTTGTTATTAGTTTTGAAGTAAAATAAACTAGTTGTGTTCATTTATTTAATTATCTAATTGTTCACTTATGTGATAAGGAATTTCCTTTATTTTTGTTTAAGAATTTTCAAAACCAATCTATATATAGACACTAAAATAATATTGCATTGGCCATCACTATTTCATCATCAATATTTATTATCCATATATCACCTATTATATGATCATTTAATTAAATAAGGCATATTATTTAATTAAATTTACCTATCCATTAATTTATTTTTTTATATTAGAACCCAATTAGAAAGAGGAGTTCATACAATATATGAGCCTCAACTCTAGCCAAAATAACACCAATACATCAAAATCTAAGTATAATTGGTACAAAACTCCTATAATATTACATTAGATATTTATCATCATAAACAAAAAAGGAGTTAACTTTTCTTATCACTTTCACTCCCACCAACAACACTTGTTGATATAGTCCATCCGGTCACAATTATAGGTACTAATAGAAGGCTCAACCTCCTCCTCTGGAATCAAGTGCCTAACAAATGGTTCAAACCTGTTCTTTGTTGTAGCCTCTATTTTTTTTTTTTGCCTCTATTACAATTATTGATTCCAACTAATTGTTTCAATTGTATTATCTCAACATTTAAAAAGAACCATTCTTGCATATCTTTCAGAGAGGGACATAGAATGCCCCAGTATTTGACAACCTTATTCATCCCACCCATTGTTAGTTTTCACCAAACAACCATTTCAGAGGTACCCAAAGCCAACTTTAGATAGTAGATTTATAATATAATATTTAGCCTCCAAAGAAATACAAAATATGTTCAATTTATTGATCATATTATAAAAAAATTCCTTTTCAAGTTCTACAATCAAATTCACACCATCTACAAACTTAGCACTTAGAAAGTTCTCCTTGTTAGGGAAGCAATTTCCCTTAATCAAGGGGCTAATTTGGTTAGTACTTAGGATATAATGGAGAGAATTTTCTATAATTACAAATAGGGTTGGGGCAATCGGGTAACCTTTCCTAATAGATCTCCCTAAGGGGAATGGGTTAGTGAGATCTCAATTTATATCAATTTTGGAGGATGAATCTTGGAACAATATATTGGTCCATTTTTTTTTTAAATGAGGGAATCTAAATGCTTTCATAACACATAATACAAAGGACCATTCAATTATGTTGTATACCTTTTCAAAATCTAACAACATCATACTCACATTCTAGCTAAAGTATTTGTCCTAGTTCATACCCTCCCATATGCTAATCCATTTGCATTTTTTTCTGAGGGAATCCAAATGCTTCCAAAACACAAAATAAAAAGGACCATTTAATTATGTCACTTGATTTTCCAAAATATAACATCATCATATTCATATTCTAGCTAGAGCATTTAGCCCAATTCATACACTCTCAATTGGTTATCATATTTTTAAAGATGTATCTTCTATTAATGAAATCCTAATTGAGTTACTGAAACAAATTTATTTAGAATTTCAATCAACCTTAAAGCAAAGGTCTTTGCTAGAATTTTACAAGAAACATTTAGGAGTGTAATTGGCCTTCAATTTATAGCATGCATCCATCTCCATCTTTAGGAATTAACTTAATAATTCCCTTATTAAAATATTTCCCTATAGAACATTTATCAAAGGTGTTAGAGTACAAATCAATCAATTCACCAACAACCCATTCCATATTTTATTTTATAAAATTTTATTTTCAATCCATCAACCTTAGGTTATTTACTATCATTAAATGATTCAATAGTCCTTATTTCACCCTTTGCGATATCTCTACACAACTCCTCAAGATCCTCATCAATAATATTTCTCAAGATTACCCTTTTACAAAATTCTTCTGATAGAGGGATTAGAAATAATCTTCCATGGAAACCAAATCATTCACTAGTTCTCCATTATATTCAATAGGGTCTATATTCTCTTTAGAATTTTTCACCTTGAGTGGATTAAATAAATATTAATATCCACTATTCCCTTATTTAATCCAATTGGATCTAGCCCTTATCTTAGATCCCTAACTTTCATTGTTCAACAACCTTCTCAAATTTTTTTTGGATTTTATCAAAATGCTTAGCAAAGTTGGTTCATCTATAAATTATTGCAATTGTCCTTCTATGGAAAGAACTTTTTTCTACAACAATTTTTCTAAACTTCTTCTATCAGAACATTTTTTCTTACCAACCATTTCATATATTTCCCCCATGCAGGCATACGAATTCCCCATCTCTCAACTAGAAAACACCTTATGGTGACAAATTTTAATAATATTAGTGGTTGTTCTAATCAAATCATAGCAATCGTGGTTAGGAAGATAATTGTTTAATTTAAATAACTAAAAAAGTTGGCTTATAATCCTAAGCATTCCAAACCAAAGACAATTAGCTTCAATTGGAGAATAATCTTACATTGTTGCAAGAGTAAATTAGACCCTTTTTTTATCTACATGCTCATATTTAAACAAATATTTATTAACACAAGATCTAGCTAATCTAGATCAAACCATCTTCCCTTGGTTCTAGTTAAACCATATTTTCTTGTTTGTATCTCTACCTTTTTCCAAAGGATCTACTAGATTATGAAATCTTTTCATTCGTGACCAAAATTGAAGCTCATTACCCTTCCATATTTTCTCCTTAGCCCCTTTTTATCCCCTTTATACTCAATAATGTTAAAGTCCCCATTCCATATCCAAGGAACTTTGGGTAGAAACTATTTCATCTAAGACCTTAATGAGTACCTTTCCCTATAGTTGTTAGGAGCATAAGATAAAATTCAATATATTTACTCTCATTCTTATCCAAGATAAGATAAACAACTTTTTTACATGGAGAAGAAACACTTTCCACTACATACTGAACCCACTTGTTGTTTATAAGGATGTTTTCACCATCTTTATCTTTAACTTTTTCATGTTGGGTGAAGAAGGCTCGTGAGTTTCCCCATACAAAATTTAGCACCCAATCAATTGGTTTTTGATAGCCTTCACTTCTTGGATATACAAAGAAAATATATAATAGGTATATTATTACATAAGGATCTCATAATATATTTCTATGTGGGGATTCCAATCTTCGAACATTCTAGCTCACTCCCTTAATTATCATTAGAAATTTATGATGGGGTCCTAGATTTCTAATTTTTATACAATTTATCGAAAATAGATTTTCTCATCTTTTTCTTTCTTTGTAGGATTTTTACTATTGGAACCTTATTATTTTTTCTCTTTTTATTTTCCTCCTTCAAGGGCACTTCCACTTCTTTCTTAAGCTACATCTCTTGAATAAAAAATAATGAATTTTCTCAAGCTTGCACCATCTCATTATTATTATTTTCCTCTACTAGATCAACCTTATTGAGATCTCTAGGGGCTCCAACATCTAGTAGCAATTGGGGGGCTTTGGAAGCTTTAACTTTCTCTTTTTCAGCTCTAGCATTGATTCTTTTGAATGCTAATTGTTGAGAATTTTTTCTTGAAGGCTCAATTTCCCTAGAAACTTATTTTACATATCTTTCCTTATGAACTTACACTCCATTAAATTTTATAAAAACAAAGCCTTCACCAAACAATGGGTCCTCTTATGTTGGGGCCATTTCAACTACTTTCAAGGAAGGGATTGTTAGCTATATATATTTTATTTACCGTATTGTCTTGTTTAAAAGAATTGTTAAATGTCTCTATATCATTACCCTTGGAATGAGAGATACTTGTTTCAAATTAGCCTCCTCTAATTTTTTTATCAACTTGGAATGCTCTATCAAAGTTTTTTTGTCAGTCTAGGATAATCTTTTCTTACATGGCCATTCATTTTACATTTAAAAAAAAAGCATTTATACCACCCAAAATGGTTAATTCACAATTTATAGTGTGTTCACCAATTTTAACATTGATAATCTCAAGTACAACAACTCCAAGCCTATGATGCAAGAGATGAAATCATGACCTTCATGGCATAAACATACCATATAAAAATGAAATTAAAAGTGAGGCATAAAAAAATCCATGATTCCTTCTCACTTTTCCTACACCTTACTCATGTTAAATGCCTACACTCATCGTACAATCCATAAATGATAGAAATATCACAAATGAATTTTATTGGAGATGCCTATGTATTTGAAAGCTTAGATTTTACAAATGAAATTACTGGTAACATTGGTTGTAAGATAATTTGATTTTTGGTATTGGGTTTCAAAATAAAATAATTTTTTTTAGCATATATGTTGTAATTCTATTTATCTTTTAATCATTAGATTCTAACCAATTTAATTGTTAGATTCTACCAATTTTAATCACTTCTAACATTATTTTTGAACGTGAACAAGTTAGAAAATAATCAAATATAAATTTGACCAATTGCTTGTAACATGAAATAAGTATTATCACATTTTTTTGGTAATATTTTGGTATTGTGATTGACATAATGGAGTTTTCATTTTTAGATAATATTGTTATTCACTTTTTCACTACATCTCAAATTCTTCTAGCAAATACAATTGGCAAGATTTAAACTAAATTCCTTAATATACATATCTAACAACAGTAACAACTAAAATATGCAACTTCTTCCTTATACAATCATTTTACCATGCAAATTAATCAATTTACAACTTTTGATTTGCAATAGAATTCTAATGAAAAATGACCAACATTTGCTTGAAGATATTGATGAAGATCTCTGCAATTTTTCTCTGTGTCTTATTTTTACTTAGCTTTTTTTTTCTCTTCTCTTTTTCTAATGTATTTGGTTTTTCTTTCCTTTTTATTTTTTTATCTTATTTCTAATTTTAATACAAAAATATTTCATGCTATTTTTCTAAAAAAATTAGATAGATAAAATTTAGATAATTTTAATTTATCCAAATTAATTGAAATATTTTTTCTTATTCATGAGAAAATTATTTAATTAAAATACTTTGTCAAATAAACATACACATGGATAAATATTAACGAAATTACATCTATGTGGTGCGTGAAAAATTCTCTACAGTTAGATATTATTATTAAACTCTTAACTCCTACCATAATACAACACTCTCTTCATTCTTGCAATACTTACACTCAATTTCACACTTCCCACTTCAAGCATGGGTTAGATGATCATTAGACAAAACAATAACAATCAATAATTACTTTTAGTGTTAAATAACCTTTAAAAAATCTATCACCATGTCTAATAATTAACATATTAATTATTCAAGTCTTATAAATAACATCAACCATATATATAATATGTAAATGCACATAAATGGGGCATGACACTTGAGATTCAAGAGTGAATCTCAATAGTCCATTTGTTCTCTTGAAATTATACAAATAAAATCTCTCATTCATTATTTGAATATCACTCTTTTATGTATCTATATTTTAGCAATTTTTCATCCAAGGAATACAATTGTTATATTGATGAAATGAGTACCTACATTCATCACGAGTGTATCTCCACATGGAAATTTATATAAGATTTTTATGAGTAGAGTTGAGTGTTTAGTTTGTTTAATTTTATGTTTCTTTTTTCTTTATTTTGCATGCATTCATTTTGGTGAACTTGATGTGAACTAATATGATCTTATTCCATCTTATCTTGGTGCTTGTGAGTTTCTAGTGGTTTAATCTTTTAGGTGTGTGCTTTAGGTGGTCCTAGAAGTTATTTTTTATGGGAGCCTCCTAGTGTGAAATAGATGTCACTAATACATCCAAAGGGGCTAAGAGACAAATTTTGAAATATAGCTTTTTATATTTTGGTTACAATGAAATAATGAAAAAAGAAGTCTTAGATCGCCTAGAAACCCTAGTACAAAAATCCACATGACCATATCAACCATGTCATCTTGCACAACATTTAGCATACATTCATTTACATTTCTTACAACTATATACATAGAGGGTATAGAGGTGTGAAGGTATATACAGTGGGTGCAAGTGTATACACAAACATATCAATACTATAAAATGTATATGCATTGATTCATAGACATATACACAGTATGATCGCGACCTAGGGATAACACACAAATTTGTAGGAGGTATATGTATTCTAATATGAAGAAAAATATATACAAACGTCATACACATAGGATTTATATTTGTAGTGCAATCAACATATACACATAGGCATGAGAATATACACAATAATATCATAATGTAACATATACACATAAAAATAATTTACAAGAGGCATACATGTCTGGAATTATTTACAGTACAAACTAGACACATATATAGCTATATTTGTATATACATGTGTTTATGTATACATAACAAATATTTTTTTATGTTGTGTATACACGACATATAAATTAAAGGTTTGTTATTTTTTGATCTAGACCCTAGTCACATAGACAACTAGGATCTTTGCTATAAAGTAACCTCTACTCTTATATTTTTCAAACCTTGGACATATGGGGATTAAGGTTTGGTGCCCAACACTGTACCACTCAATCATTGGTCATATGTATGACTAGGAGCCAAAAAATAGGGGGCTAACCCTTGCCCTTACCTATTTAGATTTGTCTAAAAATATCCTCACTCTCAAGAACTTAAAACATTTGCATTGCTAATTATTTTTTTTAATTTTTTGTAAGAGTTGGAAAGCTAGTTTAGAGCTCTATGCAATGGATCAACTATTTTTTCTAGATTGTGCACCAATTATTAGGTAGAATCATTTAAAAGTCATACTTTATTTTGAAACTTTAAATACTAATAAATTTTACATACATAGTCATGTTTAAGTGATTTAAAAAGAAAAACTTATCAAAAAATTGCAAGGAATCTAACATTGATGTCTACTTTTTCTTTTAGATAGTTTTTATTATTTTTTGGCTAATCATTTGAATGCAATGTTATTTCTTGTTGGTCAAAGAAAAAACTATAAAATTGCTAATTTTGAGACTCAGAAACACACACTTATCAAATTTATTTTTAGGAGCCTTGTCTATGGATTTCATCACCCTAGATGATTGCATCAACCACATGTTATTGTGGGGTATGTAAAAGGGGGAGAATAAAAATTTCACCTCAAAATATACATCATCATGTTTGGAATAGCCATTGGACCCCTATTTTTCAAGATACAAGGTCTAGGGACGTTCACTTGCACTTATGTCCCATGCTTACAGTAGATGGGCTCTAGTTCACATATTTAAACATTATATAATTTCATGTATATTGAGGATACATTAGAGATTTTGCATATCTTAGTTTAAGACCTTTTAACTATTCTTGGTTATAATATACCATTAAGAAGGTAGTCTTAGGAAGTTACTGACCACATGTACCTCAATTATTGTGTATGTTGTGTATTCTCACCCCTCATGACATTATGAGTGATCTTGGGTCATCAAAATTAGTTACTTCCTTAATATAGGACTTACACATCATTCTTGGATGAGACATATTGACAATCAAGTACACTCATTTTATTGAATAATTTTATAATTATTAATTTGTGTCTTCTTTGTTAAGTGTAGTGAGTATAATAAATGTTTAGAGCCTTTGACCCCAATTTTGAATTCTAAAAAAGTATAAAAATATTTCTTTATTTTACTATTTTAGGCTTTTCCTCCTGATAAGGTTTAACATGAACCATCTTTCATAAGACAACATTGGCATACATTGTTCGTGTGAATACATTGTACCTAGTAATATACCTTGCTAGGGGCTTAGGGGACTTATTCACATGTTAATTTTACTTAGTATCATAAGATTCCTTCTAGAAGTCTTAGTTGGCATGTCTATATCTTATCTTTCTAGCTTTTAATGCTTGATTCCTAGGTTGTTAGTGTGATATCCAAATGTTTTACTTATTCTAAACAACCAAAATATAATAGAAAAACACAAAGAAACACCTCAAGATTAGCCTAAGAAAATTGTTAATGTAAAGAGAAAGAGTGTAAAGTTATGACAAATAGATATACCTCCTCTTTGCAGCTGAAACTCCTTGGTTGGCCCTTGATGTTGAATTGATTTGTATGCTCCTTGATGGCCCTTGATGTGGCTAAATGAAAGATTTGACTATGTGCTTGAATGAAAATGCAAATAGATGAGGTTGATGGCTAGATGAGTGCACAAAATGGCAGCATTTAGTTGAAAAATGGCTAAGTGTTTTTTTTGCCTTAGAGGAGGGGGTATTTATAGAGGAATTTGAATTCTCTAGAGAATTCAATGGTTGAGATTTATCCAACAAGGTCAAGATGAAGGGCTAAGGTGAGTTGAGGACTCACAAGCCCTCACATTTTGACATGTGTAATGTGAAGTGGATAAAGGTAGGATGATGTGTAGGTGATGTGGAAGGAGAGTACATGATGTGGAGGAAGGACATGTACCTTGGAAGTACATTGGAAGATGAAAATATTCCTTGGAGGAATAAATGTGAATTAAAAATTCACATGCTTGGGAGAATCTAGTGGATAAGAGAGGATCTCCAAAAAGGTGGGAGTTTGTCACATGTGACTTGATGTGACAAGTCAAAGATTCTAGAAGATGCATGGGAAAAGGGGATTCTAGGAGGAATAAAAGTGAATTAAAAATTAACATGGGGAAGAAAGGAGCCTTGGATGAATAAAAAGGAATTAAAAATTTCTTGGGGGATGGGGAGAGTTGACCAAGGTACTAATTAGGCTTAACTAATCAATAATTAGAAGATAATTAAGGGTTAATGAGGATTAGAAACCAACTTGCAAAAGTTGGAGGATGTATTTATCTAATCAAAGGATTAGGAATGTGCACATCCCTAATGAATAAATTAGGAGATGGATTAGGATTAGATGAAATGACATGTGAGGAATTAAATAAATGTATTATTTATTTAATTTATTTGATGAAAGGAGGATTAAAAGAGTAAAGTATTTAATTATTAATTAAATACCTTAGGTATTTGGCAGAATTAAGGGTATTAATTAAATAATAGTAATATTACTTAATTAGCTTGGATAAGAGGATGTTTAAACGAAAAGTGATAAATTTGGATAAATTAAGTGTCAAATTTGGATGTCTACATTTTTCCCTCTTGAGATGGTGTTGCAGTAGCATCATTTGAAAGGAAATATTAAAATATAGAACCTAGAAAGATGGATTAGATTCGGGAAAAGTGATAATCAAAGATGACTAGGAAGAATAATAGAGGTGAAATAGAAAGCGAGGTTTAAAGGATGCAAAGAAGGACATGTAGGTTCAAGAAGAATTTCACGTGTGCTCGAAAATGAATAAAGTAAGAAAGAGGGAATAAAGATGCTAAAGTATTAGACAAAGGACGTGTCGAAATGGATGAAACGTCGTTGAAATATTGCCGATCAAAATTCCAGGAGTTATTGATGGAAGTGTTGATGAGGGAAGGAAAGATACCAAAACAACATGGGGATAGGGAAGGATACACCCCAATGAGTGGTATTGATGAGGGAAGGATACATACCAAAACACCAATAAAGGATAGGGAAGAATACCTCCCGATGATGATGATGAAAGTGTTGTCGATGAGGGAAGGATACATCCCAAAACAACACTAGGGAAGGATAGAGAGGGACGACGATGATGATGATGATGGGGATGATTGGATCAAGGCTTGTAACAAGACTAGGGAACAAGACCAAGGATATGATTAGATGATTTGTGCTAGATTGAATAGGGGAGGATTGGATTGGGATGTGAGATAGATGAAAGGAATAAAAATGATGATGGACAAGATGCTTAGAATAACCAATCTATATTATTCTAAGAAGATTGAAGAAATGATGATAAGAGATTGGATGGATATGGGAGGGAGAGTGATGAAGGATGAATGCATGGGTGGGGAAGATGACCACCAAATCTTCGGCCCCCATACCAACTTATGCAAACCAAAGCCATACTCCCCTCAAACCTTTGGAAGACTCTCAAATTGCTAACATAATGGTTTCCCATCGAATTGGCTACAATCTCATGATCTTAGAAGTCTAGAATACAATCCACAATTTACAAATCAATAGTGAAGAAGAACGAGGGTTAATCATCATAGTGAGACCTTCAAACTCAACAAAACTGACGTAATCCCCTCAATACAAAACCAAACTTAAGATCAAATCCTCTCAATGACCATTAGGCACAAATGGTCTCCCACTTACAACCATAACCAAAAATCAACATACATTCTGAAAATAGAGACAATTTCCAAAAATCACCCAATACAACACCAACCATACTAAACAAAATCAACTTATGTACCAAGATCGCACACATCATTTCTCACAAAGAAACATACATTATTGCAATCATGGCATCCACTATTTAAAACCAACTCTCAATAGACCAATAAATCATGAGTCAACTTCATACATAAACATCACTTCTACTTTCTACTTTATTCACCACTAAGACAAACTAGTCCATATATTTAATCAAATCTCATTAATTATCTACAGATGTAAGTCACTTACCTACTTGATCAATCACATAGGAAGAGATAATCTTAATTAAATCATTTAATTTCCACATGGATAACCACACTCTTCCAACTGCATAATACATTTGTAAAGATATACCGATACACACACATATATGTATAAATCTTAAATATAGTTATCATAGTTAATTTTTCCCTTTAGTCTTAATTTATTTGTACACTTAGTTCACTAAATCTCTATAGGAGTGGTTAATTAAATATTTAAGATTATAATAAAAGAGAGAGATCCATTTATTTTAAACTACTCATATACTACAAAAATAATGTCAATAATAGAATTTATCCTTCACACATTAAGTCCCTCAATAAATCTTCCTTAAAATACTCAATAGGTTTTACATATATTAAAATACTCTTTTGCTATAATTATCCTCGTGTATAATATATATATATTAAAATAACTCCAATCTGCCGTTAACTTCTATTAATTACACGTCCAAAATAACTTCGAAAATTTAGGGTAAGATATCTAAATATATGTTTATCAGTTGTGAATCTATGATTAATACATGCATTTTAAGAAATAAAGTTAATAAAATACCTATGTGACCACAGGAGCAATAGAATTCTGAAATTTATTTGCAAAGAGTTTAATATAATAAAGGATTTCTTCCTATATTTTTCTTTTAAGCTACACAAATTGCTCATTCCCTACTAATCTTCTTGGTTAGTTGAAACAAGACATTGAAATTAGTTCCTAATATTTATAAATAATAATGTAAATGTGATCTTAGTTAAATTTGAATTCAACACTTGCTATAGTCCAGAATAAATAGAGGTATCCATATAGAGGTTTAAGTATGAATATTAATGTATAGGTTTAACTATGTTGATACCGTGAGTTAGGTTCTATGGTGCATGAGTAAGATCACAAAGATTTTCCAGTAGTCGATTTCCTTGCAAGATATTTTTGGATGCCAGGAAAGGTAAACTCTAATGCAAGTGAAGCTTGACCAATTGAGTGGAAACTGAACTTTTTCGCATGGTAGGTTGGTTTTGAGCAATGGTGAAAATAGCTGTATATGAAGGATGTAAGATTATGTTTAAAGCAGGATAAGGAAGCTTAAAGACATGCCTGAGAATACAATAATTTGAGAGATATGAATCAATTCCATCATTTTAAACGAGGACAACATTCTTGTGGAGAAAATCGGTGATGCTGAATGAAACAATCTAAGTTTAGTAATGTGCACCGCATCATATATCTAGAAATAACGAAGAGACATCCATTAAGTTCCCTGCTAGACAAAGATGAAAATGTGGAAACATAGACAAGGCGCATAAACTGTTGGCAGAATGCCTCAAAGGAATGCGATCTCATGGAATGCAAAGGTTGCAGGATGAGTACAAAAATAGATTAGATTAAAGGCTTTAGAAGCTCTCAAGCAAAAGCAATTGGTAGGTGTAAAGCCTGATTTCACAACCTTAGCCAACATCCTAACTGCTTGCGCCAAAATGAAAGCTTTGAGATAGCTTATGGGCAATAATCTAAGCGAGAAGGATAGGGAAGTTTTGCCAGGAGTTGTAGTTGAAACTTCCCTGGCAGTTAAGAAATATACTTAACTATGAAGGGCAAAGGTTGTCGTTATGTTAAAACCTAAATATGCACATTGCTAGGATCTTGGAAATAGTTTCCATTTTAATAAACATACTCTAAAACCTGTATCATAACCTTATTCCAGGCTGCAGCTCGCCAAATTGAAGAAGCAAAAGGTCAATACCAGAGGAAAAGAGTTTGGAGGAGCAATTACTTTAGCAAATGTTTCCCCGCATCCCCTCTGCCTTCGCCCAAATTGGGAGCTACAGGATGCGGCTCACGAAATTGGAGAAGTGAAGGGTCAAAACCAATAAGAAAGAGTTTTGGGGAGTGAAACCATAACAACTTTGCCAGCGTCCCCTTTGCTTTTGTCAGCCTCCTCTTCTTCCTATGCCGAATTGGGAGCTATGGAACATGATATGGAAAATCCAGCGAAGCATAAAGGATGAAGGAATTTTGCAGAGGTTGAAGTTGCGGCTGCCTTTTGTAGACATGAATCTAAAATGCAAAGGCAAATACAAGGCACGTCGACTGTTTGAAAGAATATGCAGACTGTGGACGCATAGACAAGAAGTATGAACTCTTTGACAGACTCTCTCAGAAAAATATATCTTCCCCTAAAAAAAAATGCCCCCATCCCCGTTATGCGTAGCTGCCCTTCCAAGAAATGCATGGAGAATGTGGATGCAAAGACAAGGCACGTGGCTGATTGATAGAATGCCCCAAAGAAACATGGTCACCTCTCTCTTTTTCGCCTCTGTTCTGCCTCTTCCCTTTATCCAACTGTCCTGATGCGTGTCTAGCCTAGTTTTCTTTCTAATCTTTCCACTTTAAATCAAAACAATAAAATAAAGATGAAAAAAAAAAGACAAAGAAAATATATAAACAAGATTACAATTCATATATTTTCAAAAATTATATCAATTGTTAACAATCAATTAAGAACATATTTCATGCATCTATTGACCCAAAATATTTGGTAATAAAAAGTGAGTAAAGATGAAAATCTCAAAGTTATGAACATTTACCATTCATAGAGTGAATGGTAAAGATCATCTTGAGGTGAATTTGAAATACACATTATATGGCACATCTAAAGAAATATTGATTAGTTATAAATGTCAAGTTTGTAAACAATGGGATGCTGGATTAGATATAGATATAATGTAAGTTTATAGTTGACACAATTCTTGGCTAGGAATAATATCATGCTCCCTTTAGAGTCAAATGATGAGGACAAAAGACACAGGCTTTAAAGTTGATAGGATGCCTATCTATATATATTATTTGTTATAACAAGATTACCCAACTAACCTTCATTTTGACTTTTACTAATATCTTTCAACATGGCTTCTTAAGTCTAAATAAATAAATTATTACTCTAGTAAATCTATAAGTCATTTCTATAGAAGTAAATCAAGTAACTTTTAATATTACTCTTTTTCATTATTATTATTATCATTTTACTTCTATTTCATTCATCATTGTAATACATTAAAATTAATGAATTAAATATACGTTACAACAAATATATATATGATAATATTAATTTTAATATTTGTATGTAATAATATCTATTATTTAATTTATTTACTTCATTATGCATTTACCCCTCAAGAGATAAAATTATTACTAAACTTGAGCTTCTTTTTAAACCAATTGCTAATTTTAATACAAGAATATATTTATTATTATTTTTATCCAAGAAATCATTTAAAGATTATTAATGGTGATGAAAACATTATTTAATCAAGTTAATAATAATATCAATATAGCAATTTAATTTAATTATATATTAACACCCACATCCTTTATATTTTAAATTCTCACTTTATTTAATTTGCCTTGTAATTTAAAATTTTAATCTAATTAACTAATCTAACAAGGCCATCAAACTATTGAGTTCTCCACAATTTTTAAGATATAATAGCCAACGAAATACATGACATAATGGATAACTGCTTACCCGGAGAACAAGGCCAAAACAGAGGGACATTACAAAAACCACTCAAATTCTTATCCTCCTAAACTATGAGGGAAGAGCATCATAAAATATACATTGCTTTATGAAACTTCTTGGAATGCCATTAAAAAATATTTGACATGGTCTTGGGGGTCTCCCTTTCCTTTATATTTTTTTAAACCTTGGTATCTCAAAGTTCTCAGGGAAACACATCATTGATATTGGTTTATCGAAGGGGTAGGTACATAATTTGTCAAATTTATATATTCACTTTTGGTGTAAGATCCTTTCTTGTATCCCCTTGAGAGTGTCTTCTATTTCCTACCACTCATGGGCAAATGAATTCAAGGGAGTTGGATTTGGAGGTTGAGATTGATTGTTATATGGAAATTTTAAAGGGGTGGATTTATATGTATTTATTTGTGGAGTGTATTGGTGTTGAATGTGATGGTGGTTGTTGATAAGTGGATTGAAGTGTATTCATTGGTGGAGTATATTGCAAGTATGATGGAAGTAGTTAATAGCTATATTAAAAAGGTTTTGATAGATGGTATGTTTTGTTGATGAGATGGTGTTTGTTGATAACTCCATATTATATTAGAGTGTGTTGATAGGTGAAATGTATTATTAATGAGATTAGAGTGTGTTGATAGGTGAGATGTATTATTAATGAGATTAAATTTATGAATAAGTGGATTGAATTAAATTGATAGGTAGAATATACTATTTGGATGATATCAAGATGTTGGCAATTGTTAATAACTAGAGTGATGGGATGTATGATATGAGATTGTGATTGATTAATAAAGTTTTTTTTTTGGTATGGATAGAGGGGGTAGACATTGAATTAATTGTGATATAGATCATGGAAATGTAGTTTGGGTTGGATTAGATGGAGGAGCATTTTAAGTGTTTAAATTGGAGTAAATGTTTATATGAATGAGGATTAGGTGGAAAATTATTGTGATTTTTTTGGTATTTGAATTCCATTGGATTTTGGGAATATCAATAATGGGAGGGTGAGATGATGGAGTACGAGGAAAAGTGGAAAATGTCCTATCTATTGTACTATAGTTATTCAAAGTATTTTGGGTTGTGTGTTGTGATTGACTCAAAGATGTAGGTTCATTGTGAAGAAGGTTATTAAGCTTGGATCTATCAAATTTAGCTGGTAATTTGGATTCTTCTTCAATTAATTCTCCTAAGAAATTATCTCTAATAGATGATCTAGGTAGGTTTGTGTGGTATCATTGTTTCTAAAATTCCACAAACCTAGAAGAATACTTTGGTTGGATTACAAGGTGTTCTTTCTCTTCTATGGTTTTATGAAGCATTTGGGGTCTAGATCTTTCACCTTGGGTATAATATATATCACTAGGTACCATGGTATTATTGTTGTGTTGTTCCATGTTCAAAATTACTTGTAACCTAGTAATGGGTGACATGAAAGGAAAATCTATTTTTTGTTCGATTTTTTGATGGTTTTTTGATAATTTGGTTTTTTTGGGGGAAGGGATTTTTGAGTTTTTGATTTTTGGTATTTTGGATTATTTTTTGTTTTGATTTTTTTTATTTTTTTGGTATTTTGGATTTTTTTGTTTTGAAATTATAGATTTTTATTGCTAAAGAAATTATTTTGATGAAATTTTGATGGTTTGGATGATTTGGTGGGGTTGATGTGAAAAATTAAAATGATCTTGGATTAGGATTTAAAATAATGGATGATGTGGATGGTTTGATGTGTAAAGGAGATAGTTAGCTTGGATTGGAATGGAAAATAATGGATGATATGGACTATATGGGATGATGTTCCTAAATCAAAGTTGCCTTGAAATTAAGACTAGGATTGGATGATTTAATCTTTCTAACTTGAGATAGGAAAGTTATTTAGAAAAATAGATTAGGATTCTTAGATTAGTTAACTTAGGATAAGCCAAGTTCCTACATTAAATTTTTCCAAGGTTGATAGGATTATTTTGTTTTTCAATTAAATTGATACTTAAGAAAGTAAAAGCTCTTAAGCACAAAGGAATTGAATATAAGGATAAATATGACAATAGTTGTGACTTTAACAATGGATTTGATTTATTGTGAGTGTTGAATGGAGCTTTTGCGAGCAATATCGAGCGAAGAAAGAGCAAGAGATGGAAGTTTTATTTTTGTAGGCAATGAGGGGAGCGATGAGGATGAAGAGCCGGATGGAGGGTGTGCAAATTTTGTCCTGGGTCTGCGTGGCGGTAGTGGCTTTGGAGGAGATTCTCAGCTCTCTGTGGAATTTTTGGATAGTGGTATTGTGGTTGGGGTTGGGCATCGGCCTACTTTTTTGTGAACCTTTTTGTCTATGGGTTTTGTGCGTATGCCCTTCTTGTTATTTCTATGGCTGCCTTCCTTGTAGTGGGTGTGGATATGCGATGGTTTCTCTAAGGATGTTTGGTTGAAGAATGGGCCTATTTATGCTCCTATTTGGCATAGTAGGAGGGCTTGGGGGCTTCTCATGTTGGCATGTTCTGCTTCTTGCTTCTTCTTGGCCATCCTTTACTTTTGCCTGTTGTTGATTTGGTGGCTCACTTTTGGGGGTTTTTGTTCTCGGAGTGTTTTGGGTTCTTCTTGTCTCCTCTCTATGGAGTGGTGGTGTCTTCCTATGGATGATTGTATGGAGTTTTGACCCTTCTATGGCTCTAACCGGCGTGTTGGGGTTGCTTTGTGTTCTCTCTTGTTGGGCCTTCTCCTTATTTTTGTCTTGTTTGGGGCTCCCTATTCCTCTTGGGGCTTGGTTGTTCCCATTCATTCTAAGACTGGGACTTTGCTTTTGGTGGTCTTTGGGCTTGTGTTTATTTTTGTTGTTGTTTTCTCTACGACCATGCTTTCTTTGGCTGAGTGTCTTTGGAACCTCTTTGCTAAGGTTGTTGATGTTCCTCTTGGTGCCTAGGTGGCTTTTTCTAGTTTTGTTGATGTGGGGGCTTGTGGGTCTTTCTTGGGCTAAGATTCTTCATGTTTTTATTTTGAAGGCTCAAATTTTGTTGGGTGTTTTCTAGTTGGTTGAAGCATTTTTTTTGTCCTGTATATGCACTCGATTATGCTAATGGAGGATTTGTTGGTCTGGCTTTCTGAAGTCTTTACGTTCTTTCTGGTTCTATAGGTAGGGTCTTCTATGGAGGTGGAGACTACTTCCATTGAGGCGGAGGCCTCTTCTATTGAGGTGGAGATGGTTGTTATAGATTTGGCAGAGATTTTGGTTAGCTTGTTCCCATCGATGTGGAGCTTGTGTGGGAAATTGTGTGAAGGATTTGGAGGGTGGGGCTCTCATCTCTTCTTCTCCTATAGAGGGGATCCCTCTCCTATTGAGGTGGAGGTGGGATTGGCTCGTTTGGGGTGTTGCTACTTGAAGATGGATGTGCTTCAGTGTTTTGGTGTGCTCTCTAACTCCCCTATTGAGGTGGGGATCTTAGAGTTGCTAGTGTTTTTGATTATGGGTTTGGGGTTGATGGTGTTCTTAACCATCAATATGCCTTTTTCTCTTGGCTTAATTATGTTTTTCCTAAGCAAATGGTCTATTGTTACCTGACTGATGTAGGTGAGAGCTATGTTTACTTAAGGTTTCTTGGTTCTTGTTAAATTCTAGTTTTGTAGTGAACTTGTCCCTCTCTTGTTTTCTATTGCAGCTTATGTAGACTTGTCTTCTTGTTAACTGTTGTTATTTTTTTATTGTTTGTATGTGATTTATCTTTTCTGTAGTGTGCCTTCCTTGGATTGGGTTACAGATCCCTTCAAAACTGGTTGTATTGGGTTTCGAGGCCCCATCAAAACCTGTTTTCTTCTAATAAAAAATAATGGATTTGATTTAAATTGGATGGAATGAAAGAAGATGCATTTTGAATCAGGGGGGTTTATAGATGATATCTTGATGAGGTTGGATAAAAATTTATTTAAATTATTGTATGTTAAATAAAAAAGGGGGATGTGAATTAAGATGATACTTCCAGATGAGAATTTAATTGACCTTAGAATTATAATTTGGTTTGTGATGTTGGAATGTTGTTGTGGAATAAAAGGGGATGTGAGTTAGGATGATAATGGAATGATAATATAAATTATAGGGTTGGACTTAAAATTTCATTTGTGATGTTTGAATGTATATGTGGACTATGAATTAAGATGATGTTAGGATCATAATATAAATGATAAGATTAGACTTGGAATTTGGAAAATTAAAATGTATGGATTTGGGGTATGATCAAATAATGATGGTTGGTTGATGGTCAAAGTTTCATAATTTATATGAAGATTGGATTGATTGGTTAAGTGGATGTAGTGTATGTAAGAGCTAAAGATTAACTCAATACCCAAGACCACCTGTAAAAACAATAGATTCCTTCCACAAGAGGGTATGCAAAAATATGAGCTTGCTTGATATTAAGACCTATTATAATGATGATGAGGTATGAAGTATGTTACAAATGAGTACAATGACCTTTCTTATATAGGAAAGGTGAGGAATAGGATTAAACATGATTGTGACATGTTTCTTAATTTTATGACATGAGATAACTAACAACCTACCAACCTAGGAATCAAGCATTAAAATCTAGAAAGATAAGATCTAGACATGCCAACAAAGACTTCTAGAAGGAATGTTATAATCCTAAGTAAACTTAACATGTGAATAAGTCCCCTAAGTCCATAGCAAGGTATATTACTAGGTTCCAGATATATATTCACACAAACACCCCCCCCCTCAAGTGCAACTTATGGAGAATATTATTATACAAATGATGCAAAAAGGATGCAAAGATGGGTCCCAACTACAATGCTATTTTACGTATCGATGTACAAATGCAAAAGAAATCTCTCACAAATGGAGAAGAGGAGAAAACCCATTGGGAAAAAACTCCTCCCCAAAAGAGAGAAAATATACAATTAAGTATTGAAAGATCGAGGACTCCATGATACCTCCCAAGTACACCATCCATCATATAGATACATTACAAATTACCACCATAAGAGGGAAAGAAAGAGACCACAAACCCCCTATAATGAAGTAGCTCCAAAACCATTGAAGACTCTTGGAAGACAAAAGAGAATCTAATGCATACAAACAATATATATCCCCTTGGGAAGAAAAGGATCTAATGGTTGTTGTTGAAGAAACCTCATCTCCATGAAAAAGCAACAGGGAAGAAGTCTTAAGAATGAAATCTCTAAATATGTATCAAGTTTTTTGTGAAGATGTATCAACAAAATCAAGTGTGACCCCAATCAAGGAAGAAGACAAAGTATATGAAGAATCAAGAGAAACCTCCAAAGATGAATGATCAAAGAGGAGAGAAAACTACTCAAACATGTCCTCTAAATTTGTAGAAGAGGAATGACAAACAAAATTTGATGTACCTATCATGAAACCATCCTGCAAAGGAAAATTTGGATAACAAAAAGTATCCTGCTCATCTAAAGTCTTGGTAACCAAGGCAACACTCAAATCTGAAGAAATAGGAGGTGATGAAACCACATCAATGGCTAAGGAAGAAGAGAAAGGTTCAACCAGCCACTGCAACCACCATCTGAACAACTATCCACATTGGAACTAGGAGAGTGGTCCTTAGAACATTCACCATCAAGAAAAAAGTGGGAAAAGTTATAGATCTTTGCATCATGATTGAATCCCTACCAACTACAAGTGGTCTACAATGCATATATCAAATGAACCTTGAATTTGGAGTGAATTCAATGGACTTACCACCTTAGACTATTTGATATATAGAAATAATATTATGTCGAATGTCAAGTATACAAAGTACATCTTGAAAGCTACCATCAGATACATCAATAACCTCTTTACCATATACACCAAATAAACACCATTGGCCATCAAGATCTTCATGATTGAAGTATGCATCAAGGAGGGAAACCTTTCAAATTGGCCTAATATATGACATGAAGTGCCAAAGTCAATAATCCAATTTCTTGACTATTCAACATGTGTTACAACAAGAGCATGACCTTTCATTTTATGATCATTTATCTTATCACTCCCATTAGCAATTCTTGCAATACCTATGTGTGTAGAAGATGATGATGATTAAGAAGAGGAAGATGATGAACTTGTATATATAAGGAAAATAAATGCCATGTTCCTTTAGCAGTTACCTCATTTCATTTAATTCTTTCTTGTAACAAGTTTGTTCACCATGCCCTGGTTTTTTGCAATAACCACACTTATTCTTCTCCCTCTTAGGTTTATCCTCTCTAGGAGAGGTGGGAGTATTATTAGATTTTGTCTTAAGTTTTGAATTCTTCTTTCCCTTACCTTTAGGTGATGATGCAATCAAAGCACGACTCTTAGAATGTGAATCAAGTTGACTAAGTTTAGCTTGTTCCCTAGTCAACCTATCACAAAATGTCTCGAAAGAAGGCATGACAAAAGAATCACCTAAACCATCTATTGTATCATAAAAGGAAGTAGAGAAGTATGTGAATGAACTTTTTAACTTAGAAATAATCAAGAAGATGCATTTTATTAGTTTTATCTTTACAAAAACCTGCCAATTGTGACCTTAATGATTTAAATTTTACCAAGTAGTCTTCAATAGTAGGAAAAGAATCTGTGGATAATGATGCCAATTTTTCCTCTGATTGAATAGCACAAATTTCACTAAGTGAACCAAATAATTCCTTAAATAGTTATCCCATACCTATTTAGGAGTAGTACACTCCTCAATATAGAAGAACAAACTTTTAGAAACATACATAGCAATCAAACCCATAGCATCATGACATTTGTTCCTATGAGTGAATCTTTCATATTCTCTAGAAAGATTAGGTTGTTCATCATCCAATGTGAACTACAAACCCCTAGACCAAGCAATTTCCTCATTATTTCCTTCCATGTATGATAATTATGAGGAGCTAAAACTTCAAACCTTGGTTCAACCATTAGGTCAACAAGTACCAAGAGTGCAAAATAGGCAAATATCTGAAGCAAACTAATATGACACCTCCCAAATAGAAAAATACAACTGAATATGAAGCCTCACGTAAACAAAACTTCTCCAGGAGACATGATGCCCAAGTTATTAACCAGAAAAAAAATATGCAAAAAAAACTAAATAAATTACACTTGGGCTTGAATCTAAAAATTTGCATGAACCAAATGAAAGAGCTCAGAGGTCCAAAGGGGTAAACACACTTCAATTGCCAATAAAATGTACCTATAGAAAAATATGGCAAAAAGACTTGCACCACTATGAAGTACATGTAACCAACTTTTTGTCGATATCTCATTTGCAAAATTTTGATATCTTGGCAAAAATTTATGCTCTAGAGAAAAAAACTACCCTATTAGGACCCAACAGACTAACTTGGGGCAAAAGATTAGTCTTGGTGATTTACCCCATGGTCAATAATGTGACTACATGTTACGTAGAGGCAAAATAAAAACCCATTGCTAGGCGAGTAGTGGGGTGATGGAGTAAAAGGATGGTGGAGTACAAGGGGATCCCCTTAAGCACTCAGGATAGCACCTTATGTGACTAGCGTTGGCAGTAGAAAGAGGGCTCAAAGAGCCAAAGTGACAATTGGAAAGGTGGTCGATAGTCTGTAGTACAACCTATAGAAAAAAATATTTTTTAAAAAATATCTCCACTAGAAATTTTAATAAAAATCTTGACATAATATCCTTCCCAATAAAAAATATTAATCTATAAAAAAATATGTTAAAATATTTTTTTCTATGAAATATTCATACCACCTATATCTGGGGGTCGGCCTGCCCGAGTAAATTTGTTTTGCCTAAAAAATAATTGAAGCCAAACATAGGAAAATTTTATATCAAAATTCATCTCTTGAGCCTTTTGAACACAATAATGAGGTTGATTTGGGCTCAAAGTGTGTTGAAAGCTCAGCTACCTCTGGATCTTGAAATCTTCAAACCCTTACAACTTTGGCAAAAAATATCAGATTTAGATGAAACAAAAGTTGATCTTGACTTTCTCAACTACCCTAGACTCAAAAATGAGCTCAAGTTTCCTTCAACATGAGCCAAAAGTGACCTGTAATGAAAAGCCACATAGAGAAACCCTCCAAATCTAGTATTTTTTCAAGTTTTTGATTCCTAGGTTCACCATATGGTGCAAGGGAAGAGCATACTCAACCTTACTTAAAATAACCTAGATCTCTCACTAGAAATAGCTCAACCCTCCTATTTGAGAAGGGTTTTGCAAGGCTTGGCTTTGATACCATGTAAGAACTAAAGATTAGCTCTGATCCGATTTAGGATCTAAGACGATTGCTTAAAGAATGCATAAAAATTATAGTTCCAATCTCCAGATTACTAAAATAAAATCAACACCACAACATAATTAAACTAATGGAATTGACAAAAAGATAGAATTCAGAAAGAGAGAATGCAAACAGCTTGATAACGAAGTTCGTCATAAAATGACTGTCTCTGAGCCCCTCTCGAAAGAGTAGACCGATCCGATTAAAATCTTCAGAAATTCAGCATTACATCTGTTTACAAGCTTTTCCCTTCAAGCACGAAGGAATTCCAGTGTTCTCCCAACGTACAGGATCAACAATTCATCTCTTCGAAATTATCTCAAGTTTTGAACATCTAAATTATGTATAATTTGGATGCCCCTAAGCCTCTAACTCCCCCTTTTTATACAAAAAAATTACTCAATTTGGTTCATAACCAATTGATTTTCAAATATTTCCCATATCCCCTTTACATAGAAAAATACTTGAAAATCCCCCCATTATAAATAAAAATTTACAAATTTCCCTTTTTACATCATTTAAAAATCATATAAAACCCCTAAATATCTTTTAAAAATAATCTCAACCCCTTTAATTTTTTTTTAATATTATATAAGCCCCTTTAGAATCTCATGAATTCGGGCTCACCTTATTTTAAGGGGTTTAAATCTTAATTAAGGGGTTAATATAGTAGATATTACATTTAATAAAACTAAGGGGGGCCCGAAAATATCTCACGCCAGGTATGTGGTGCATTGGTGGAGAGTAAATTGTGTGGATCTAGAGGTCATGGGTTCAACCTTCACCCCCACCTTTTTCACTCTTCACTAAATTAAAAAGAAAATTTAAAAGATAGTAAAAGTACCTGCCGCCACTAGATAGTTAAACCAAAATTGGTGGCATGTTGGTGGAAGGCTCGCCTTGTATGTAGGAGGTTATAAGACCGAACTTCATACCTATGATTTTGGTGGAAGTTGAAACAAACCTGCAGCTCAGCAAGGTGCCACGTGTCAGTTAATGGTTGGTCGAGTTTGCCACGTGTCAATAATTGAATGGTGCCATGTGTTGACATTTAAGTAGTCTCCCATGTCACGTGTCATACTATCATTCGTTGGTCAAAAATTTTGAAGGTGACATGGATGCCGACTAGGATGCTGACATGGATGATGACATGTCAGCTGACTGCACTGTTGATTGTACTATGCTGATGTCAGCAAAGTCAACCTAACTTTGACTGCTCATATCTCATGCAAACGGACTCTGTTTTCCGTGAAACGAACGTCGTCAGAAAGCTTACGATGAGATCTTCGCATTGACACTAACTTTGACCACTTTTGACGATGTTGATTTTTGGCCCTTTTTTTCTTTGACCTGGCTCCAAGGTTGACCAAGGTTTGACTGAGTGTATCTTGGGCTCCATAGATCCGTTTGACTCCATTCAAGTTGGGTTGGAATCAAAAATTTTCCCTCTTTCTGATGATGCCAATTTTGAAGATAAAAGAGAAACTTCAATTTTGACGAAGATCCTCCGGATTAAGCTCAATGCCAAGACCACCTGCAAAAACAATAGATTTCTTCCACAACAGGGTATGTAAGAATATGATCTTGCTTGATAATAAGACCTATCAAAATGATGATGAGGTATGAATTATGTTACAAATGAGGACAATGAACTTGATTATATAGGAAATGTGAGGAATAGGATTAAACATGATTGTGACATGTGTCTTAATCCTATGACATGAGATAACTAACAATCTAACTGTAGACATCCAAATTTGGACACTTAATTTATCCAAATTTATCTAAACATCCTCTTATCTAAGTTAATTAAGTAATATTACTATTATTTAATTAATATCCTTAATTCTGCCAAATCCCTAAGGTATTTAATTAATAATAATTAAATAATTTACCCTCCTCAATCCCCTTTTCATCAAATAAATTAAATAAATATTACATTTATTTAATTCCTCACATGTCATTTTCATCTAATCCTAATCCATCTCCTAATCTCTGCATTAAGAATGTGCACATGCCTAATCCTTGATTAAAATGTGTCACATCCTCCAACTTTTGCAAGTTGGCTTCTAATCCTCATTAACCCTTAATTATCTTCTAATTACTAATTAGTTAAAACTAATTAGTACCTTGGTCAACTCTCCCTATCCCCCAAGGAATTTTTAATTCATTTTTATTCATCCAAGGCTCCTCTCTTCCCCATGTGAATTTTTAATTCACTTTTATTCCTCCTAGAATCCCCTTTTTCCCATGCATCTTCTAGAATCTTTGACTTGTTACATCAAGTCACATGTGACAAATTCCCACCTTTTTGGAGATCCTCTCTTATCCACTAGATTCTCCCAAGCATGTGAATTTTTAATTAATTCATATTTATTCCTCCAAGGAATATTCTCATCTCCCAATGTACTTCCAAGGTACATGTCCTTCCTCCACATTATGTATTCTCCTTCCACATCACCTACACATTATCCTACCTTTATCCACTTCACATTACACATGTCAAAATGTGAGGGCTTGTGAGTCTTCAACTCACCTTAGCCCTTCATCTTGACCTTGTTGGATAAATCTCAACCATTGAATTCTCTAGAGAATTCAAATTCCTCTATAAATACCCCCTCCTCTAAGGCAAAAAAAAAAACTTAGCCATTTTGCAACTAAATGTTGCCATTTTGTGCACTCATCTAGCCATCAACCTCATCTATTTGCATTTGCATTCAAGCACATAGTCAAATAGTTCATTTAGCCATATCAAGGTTCATCCAGGAGCATACAAATCAAATCAACATCAAGGGCCAACCAAGGAGTTTCAGCTGCAAAGAGGAGGTATATCTATTTGTCATCACTTTACACTCTCTCTTTGCATTAACAAATTTCTTAAGCTAATCTTGAGGTGTTTCTGTGTGTTTTTTCATTATATTTTGGTTGTTTAGAATAGGTAAAACATTTGGATATCACATTTATGACACGCCCAGTGGGACCCACAAGCGGGTTCCTCAATTTTACGTTTGTTGTTGTTGAGTTTTTTGCAGGAATATGTCACAGAAGGGCGACTACGCTTTCCTGGTTACTGCAGAAGGCCGACTGCGCCCCCTAATTTATTGTAGAAGGGTGACTGCGCCCTTGATTTTCTACAGAAGGGCGACTGCACCCTTGATTTTTTGCAGAAGGGTGACTGTGCCCCCTATTTTTTTGCAGAAGGGTGACTATGTCCCCTTAGTTAAACTTTTTGTGCTAACACTTTTCTGTAGAAGGGCGACTATGTCCCCTTGGCTAAACTCTATGTGCTAACACTTTTCTACAGAAGGGCGACTACACCCCCTTGGCTAAACTTTCTATGCTAACACTTTTCTACAGAATGGCGACTACGCCCCCTTGGCTAAACTTTTTGTGCTAACACTTTTCTGTAGAAGGGCGACTACGTCCCTCAATTAAACTTTTTGTGCTACCACTTTACTACAGAAGGGCGACTGCGCCCCTAATTTAGTGCAGAAGGGTGACTGCACCCCCTGATTTACTATAGAGGGGAAAATACACCCCAAAACAACATATTTTGAAAGGTAAAACGACCATTTTAACTTCATTTTTGTTCTTGTTTTTTGTTGTTTTCATGTACTAACCCCCTAACAATATTTCTTACAAGGATATTTGTGTTTTTGCTAACTTTTTGCAGCATATTCTTGTGAAATTGATGAGGAAAGCGGGATAAAACAACTAACATTTGCTTCCAAGGCTATCCATTTGCTCAGATTTTTAAAGCTATCCTTGTTTTCGTTAATATGAGAATATAGTTTAATTAGGGGAAGTAATATTAATTGCTTGTTGTGTCTATCTTTTTGGTGTTACCCAAAGGGGGCATTAGTTTGTTTTCACTTTCCCCTCGTACTTCATGTGAGCCTAGGGAGTAGTTGGAGACGGTTAGTGCTTTCTTTATAGTGGGACCTACTTGGGGATTTCATCACCCCAAGGGCCGATTCCAACCACACGTACCGACGGGGTATACAAAGGGGGGAGAGCGAAAGTTGTACCCCAATCCAGTAATTGGCAGAGCATCGAAGCTAAGGTGATACCTAGATAGATGTGAAGAGTTGGTCCAAGCCCTTTAGTATCTCGCTGGGGTTCCCGACTCATGCTTGTGATGGACTGGTTTTCACGGTTGTGCCTCATGTACCGAGAGTATATCAAGGACTCCCTAGACACCTTATGCATCCTAGATTAAGACCACGCTAGCCATACCCTTAACACTAATCTTAAGATTGTGTTTGTTTGAAAGTGTTTTCTTGTGAGAAACTTGTAAACTTCTTGACAAATTGGCCTTATTATTGTCATTTTAAAGTCCTTGCCATAACCATTTTCATCAAACCAAGTCCCTGTTCACTATAGAAGGGCGACTATGCCCTCTAATTTATCGCAAAAGGGTGACTGCGCCCTCTGATTTATTGCAGAAGGGCGACTGTTCCCCCTAATTTACTATAGAAGAGTGACTACACCCCCTGATTTACTGCAGAAGGGCGACTGCGCCCTCCTGGTTACTGCAGAGGGGCGAATTTGCCCTCCTGAGAAGCCAAAATCACCCCGTTTAACTCCGTTTAGCCTCTAAATCATCATCTAATCATTCCAAAACTTTATCTAATCATTCCAAGCCTTTGTTTTATCATTCTAAACCTCTGAAAATATCCATTTGGTCACTCTAAAGCTCCATTTTATCATCCCGAACCTCCGTTTAGCCATTCCAAACCTTCACTTAGCCATTCAAACATCTATTTGACCAAGTACTCTTTCATCCCTTTTGATCCTCCGTTTACTCATTTCAAGTACTATTTCATCCATTCCAAGCATCCATCTCCTCATTCTAAGAGTTGTTCATCCTTTCTAATCAATCATTTACTCATTTTGAGTTGTCAATCATTCATCCATTCCAAATAATCATTTACCAGTTTCGAGTGCTTATTCATCCACTCCTATCATTCACTTTCCCAATCCAATCATTTATTTCCTCAATCTAATTATCTAACACCCCATTCTAATTGCTTGCCTCTTACAGCCTATTTACCCACTTAAAGAGTCCACAAAATATTGGGGCGAATTTTCCCCACAGTGGTGCGAATCTGCCCTGAAAAAGGGCGAATCTGCCCCTTTGTGAGGGCATAGTTGCCCTAGAAGGGGGCACAGTCACCCCAAAAGGGGGCATAGTCGCTCCAGAAGGGGGCACAGTCGCCCCAAAAGGGGGCATAGTCACCCCAAAAGGGGGAATTTTAGGGCGAATCTGCCCCTCTATGAGGGCATAGCTGCCCCAAAAGAGGGCACAGTCACCCCAAAAGGGGGCATAGTCACCCCTCTACAAAAATTTGGCAAACAAACATATCTAGTTCCCAAATCTGACCGGTGAAACCAATCCCATCATATCTTTCAATCCAATCCTAATTCCAACACTTTGAACATCATTAGATTCTATATCTAGCATCAAATCATCCATCCCAATCACCTAGACTTCATTTTGAGAATTTTGATTTTTGTGCCGAAACTTCCGAAGGCCATAACTTTTGACTTGGGTGTCCGTTTGAGCTAAAATTTTATGGGTGGTTGTGTTATGAGATGACATGTGGATTCTCGATAACTAGAAGTCCCGTAGACCCCGTTTCGCCACATTTTCGGGGCCTCAAACTTCCATCTTAACCCTCAAAATCACAATTTAGTGTTTTTTTTTGTTTTTGAAAAATTGTTTTCATTAATAACTCAGAATGCATATCTCAAATTTGGGATGTTAGTTGGAAATTCATCCTATCTTAGTTTTGGGTATTTTTTGGGAAAAAACTAGACTCTCAAAAGTATGTCTGTGAGGTTTCCTAAAATGGCAAAATTTGACAATTTTTGAAAATTGCCAAATCTAGAAAAATCTGATTGTCAGCACCTTACGTTTTTTAAACCCCAAGACTTGGTGTAGAATCAATCCGATCACATCCTTCAATAATTCTAGGCTTCAATTCAATCCTAATCTAAGCTTTAATCTAATCCCAATCTGAGCTTAACCAAAACCCTAATATGAGCTTTAGTCATTTCAACCTTTCATTCACCCATTCTGAATAGTTGTTCTCCCTTTTCAATCATCCATTTACTTGTTCCAAGTAAACACTCATATATTTCGAACCTTCATCTATTGTCTCAAAGTCTGGTTTAGCAATTCCGATCATCCGTTTACTCGTTCCAAGTAAACATTCATCCATTTCAAACCCCCTTTTATCATTTCAAATTCTTTTTCTATCATTTCCATCATTCCTTTACTCGTTCTGAGTAAACGTTCATCCATTTCAAACCTCCTTTCATGATTTCAAACTCTTGTTCTATCATTTTGATCATCCGTTTACTCGTTCCAAGTAAACATCCATCCATTTCAAACCTCCTTCAATCATATCGAACTCTCATTCAACAATCCTGATCAATCATTTACTCGTTCTGAGTAATCTTTCATCTATCCCAAACCTTCATCTTGTCATTCTGAGAATCATTCGTTTATTGTGAGCAATCATTTACTTGTTTTGAGTAGTCGTTCATTCGTTCTGATCAATCGTTTAATCATTTTGAGTATATATTCATCCATTTCTCTAATAAAATCATCATTTTCCCCATCCAAATCCCTTGAACTTCGTCTCGAGTTATTATCCAAATTGACCTAAGTGTCTGATTTGATCGTCACCATCAACAACTGCTTAGGATTGTCATTCATCCTAAGTCAGTCAATTATCGTCATTAGCCTAATCAATCCACTTTTAATCTCAAAGTGGATTCAATGTTGCAATCGTCCATTTATCCTTTAATCTGATCAATTAGCATCCTAAGTCACCGAGGATAATCTTTGAATGAGGTGTAGAATCCCTTCCATCATCTTATCTGATCCAAAATTCAGTCTTATCAATCATTGATCGATCCAATCCAATCACATCCCTATCCATTCACCTTCAACCCAATCAATCTACTTCCATCTCGAAGAAGGTTCAGTGTCGTAATCATCATTTGATAATCAAATTTGATCGTCAGAATCAATCCCATCGCATCATCCAATCATCCTAATCTAAGCTTTAATCCAATCCTAATCTGAGCTTGACCTGAATCCCGATTTGAGCTTTAGTCTATTCCCATCCAAAATATTTTACCCATAATCTTTATCCTTTCATCATCATGAATCCTTATCCTCCATCAATAGTAGTCAAGGGAAACCCTAATTACGTTGACAATGATAACAAAAGTCTTGTCGATCAAGAGGAATATGACATAGATTCCCTTGACACTATCATTGCTAGTAAACTTTCTCCACCCGCTTTCCAAAATCCAATCACTCCTTAGAGTTATGCTATTATGACTTCATCCATTTCTAATCATGCTCCTTATGCTACCTTTGACAAGAGATATCCATCATATCCTTCATCTACATCATCCTCTTATCCAACACTCACCTCCTCTTGTCCTAGTCTACCATCACAATACCCCTATCCTAATCCCCCGTCCACATCCTCCTATCTCAATCCTTCACTCGCATATACCCACTACCCTAATCTTCCACACCAATTTGGTCACCCTAATCCTACATTCACACCTTCCTATCCTAGTCTAACATCCACATCAACTTATCCTAATCCTACATTCACACCAACCTATCCTAATATAACATTCACACCTTCCTATTCTAATCCAACACCCAGACCAACCTATCTCAATCTGCCACCTCAATCTTCCCATCCTAATCCACCACCTGCATCCTCGTGTCCTAATTTACCATTCCAATATCCTTATCTTAACCATTCATCCAATCCTAATCCTCCATCCAATCCTAGTCCTGCATCCAATCCCATTCCCCCATCTAATCCTTGTCCACCACTCCCTAGTCTGAATCCCCCACTAATCCATAATCCATCATCCATTCCTACCTCGCCATCAAAACCTAGAGAATGCAAGTTCCTCACTCCAGAAATTCTCCAAGGACTTATAACAAGGAAGACATCTCCCACTCCACACCTTGAAGTCATGGAATCATACCATCCTAACCCATCATCCACGATCACTAGTGACGATACCCTTCTCCACCCAACACCTATCATTGATGATACCACCCCTAGCACCACTCAAACCATCGAAACCATCACATCCTCTGAATCCACTGAGCCCCCATCTCCTACCATCACATCCTCTGAATCCACTGAGCCCCCATCTCCTACCATCACATCCTCTGAATCCATTGAGTCCCCATCTCCTACCATCACATCCTCTGAATCCAGTAAGTCCCCACCCCTTACCATGACATCTATCGAATCCATTGAACACCCACCTCCTACTCCAAGAGTCATCAAGCCCATCGACGACGCCCAAATCCAATCCACTAAAATCAATTCCAATGACTACATTGAATCCTCCATCCTTCCATCTCCCCAACTTGAAGAGTCTCTCCAACATTCTGTCATCCTGCCATCCACACAAGATGAGTCATGTCAAGAGTCTAATCCAAAGCATGCCAACATATCCCCTTATCCAGATCAAGATCCTACCATCCCATTTAGTCCACCTAAAGATCATAGTCTCCCATCCATTCCATTCCATGATCCCCTTGTCATTCAAGATCCCATCGCTCCATCTTTGTCTACATTGCATGAGGCTGCTACCACAAATTTAGATCCTATCATATCCCCTAATCCCTCTCTAGATACCACCCATCCAAATGTTGCTAAACCATCATCTCCCTCCCATGATCCCCCATCATTGCCTAAAACTGTTATCCCTACACCGCTTGCATAGCCCCTTGGTACTCTCACATTCTTCCATGTGGCCTCCTTGCAGAAGAAAAACAAAGTGTATTTTCCACCCATCATCCTCCACCCAATAATGGACTCGCATCATGTTTTCAAAATAACATAAATCCTATCATGGATCACATGCTCAAG
The DNA here is from genome assembly GCA_007258455.2 of Sequoia sempervirens. NCBI lineage: Eukaryota > Viridiplantae > Streptophyta > Pinopsida > Cupressales > Cupressaceae > Sequoia > Sequoia sempervirens. Next base: position 43,319 of record VDFB02320098.1, on the reverse strand, counting down.
AAAATGAACTATCAAGGAAAAGGTTTAGGCCTTCATGAGCAAGGTATTTTAGAGCCCATCTGAGTCAAAGAACAAATTTGCATGCAAGGTCTTGGACCTATTTCCCAAGACTCACAATCTAAATATGTTGGTACAACCTCTAGACCTCATCAATGAGCCTTTTTCAAAAGAAATTCTATCTCTTCCCATCACTCCACTAGATCATATGATGTCATCCCTCCTCCTCTATCATATCACCTCAAAAAAACTGTCCATATTCCTCCTTCATCTGCTCCATCCATTCTGGGTCCTTACATCCCTCCATCCTGGGTCCTTACATCCCTCCATCCACCATCTCCCATCCTTCATCTACTCCATCCATCTTGGGTTCTTATGTCCTTCCACCCACTACATCTATTTTGGACCCTTGTATCCCAAAATCACCTCCTCCATATTGTCCTATTCATCCTTTCATCCATTTATCACCTATCCACATCAACCATCATAAACATCTCACTCGCATATCCCATAATCAGGATCAACAAAGGCACATACCTAATCATCCTCCATTTACACATAATCCCCATACTCCTACCTCCATCACTCTATGTCATCCATCTCCTCACACCCATCCCATTTCTATCAAAAGAACTTTGGATACTAAAGAAAAAAGGCATAAATCTAAAACTCCCAATGTCCCCTCTAAAAGACATGGTGAAGAGAAGAAAAATCTAAATCCAAATCAAATTCGTAGGCCACAAAGGCCCACCAAAGCAAATATTGAAACCATGTGAATCCCATAGAAAAATAATGAAATGCCTTCAAATGAAAAATATGTAACAACATCCAACATTGCTGATCCAAAAGCTAATCGTTTTCATCCACCCTCTCTTAAATCTATTTTGGGTCCCTATGTCCCAAAATTCACTATTCCATCTTGTCCGTTATCCCCACATTCTCCATCCATTAATCCTCTTATCTTTTCACATCCACCACCACATGTGCCAATATTGGTCTTGAACACATCTCCCCATCACATATCCACCCCATCATTCCATCCATACAATTTCCAACATCCCACCCATTATCCCATGTATCTCCCCTCTCAAATCCCTCAAATTCATCCTCTTGAATAATCCATTTCTCCTAGTAAGGTTGTACCAACATCCAACAATCGGTTCAAACATGGGCTCTTAATACCTCATATAGAACTTGATGCTTGATTCCTTCATCCATATCCTTATCATGTATGTTCTATCCTCCTATCCAAAAATCCAAAAAAAAGTCAAAAAAGTCAAAAAAATTAGACAAATAAAAAAAATAAAATAGTAAAGAGAAATAATCCGTCCAATGGTGAAAACTTGGAAAACAAGCGCCTTGGATAAGTACCATGATGAAAACCTAGAAAACAGGCGTCATGCGTAAATCCCCAACTGCACTTGGGGGCAGCTTCCTGATATGCATTCCCTCCATCTGCTACACTTCCTACTATACTTCCAGCTATGCATCTGTCTTCCTGCTATACGTCCTCTTCATTCATCCCCACCCCATCCCACCTATCTTACACATCCTTCCTGGCATATCTCATTTATCCCCTCCTTCCATCCTCCTTGTGATCTTGGTAACAACAGGGGAAAACATATAAACATGCTTTGGGAACCTCTTAGCATACATCCCCCTCATTTGCACACTATCCTAATCCTCATTCACACTTGTCTACCTTCCTTATCCACTCGTCATTCTACCTTTAATCTCCCTTCCTTATCCATGCATCCTATCTTCATCCATCTCACTCCTTTATTTTCCTATCCTTCTCTATTGCATCCTTCATGCCTCCTCGCACATGACATATCTAGATTGGGGGCATCTCTCTTCCTTTGTGATATAGTCCTTGGAGACATCATTCATTCCATCAGAGCAATCCCTTCCATTTCCCTATCCTCATCTCCTTATCATTATATCCATCTCCCCGTCCTTATCTTTTATCCCTCCAAATAATCCTTATATCCATCTCCCCATCCTTATCTTCCTATCCTTCCATCATCACATCCCTTTTCTTCTATCCATTTGGTCACCTTTTCCTCATCCAAATCCTTATCCCTCTATCCAATCCATCCCAACACTCCTTTTTCTCCCCCCATCCTCTATCCTCATCCCATCTCATAAGCCCTTGTCATTGGTATCTAGCTATAGGCTACTCCCCATTCAATCCAATGCCATCTATCTTATCATCATCACTTCTATTTCTTTTGCACATCTTTTCAATCTCCTACCCTTTCTTATCATTCATCTATCCATCTTGTCATCCTCCCACTTCATCTTTTGCTGATTTGGATAACTATCCCATCCCTGAGCTTTGTGTAGTCACCATCATCCTATCCAATCCAATAGGTCTATCCTATCTTATCATATCGGTCCCATATTTTTATCCACTTATCCTATCATCATCCCTTATCCATCTTCGGCCTTTAGTCAAACTACATTGCCCCTGCGCTTTCACATAGACAAGGTCGATCACTTGATTCGCCCCCAGGGCTCTTCTATCGTCCAGCGTCAGTCTTTCTACTCTATCCATCCACTCCTTTATCATCTATCATCAATCTTTTCTTTTGTCTCTCCAATCCTTTTCATTCACCATCAATCTTCATCATCCTCTTTCTGATTTTATCCATGGTCAGTCGCCTGCCTTTTATTGAACTACAAGGGCTCTGCACTTTCATGTAGGCAAGGTTAATCTTTGATCGGCCCCCGAGCCCCTAGGTCTTTAGGGTGTGTCAATCTCGTGTCTTGTCTTCCTTGTGTCGTGTCGTCAAGCTATGCCCTTATCTAGCTAGTTCTTCACAAACGAGATCCACTTGTATCATGAGATCCAATCGATTTTGAGCATCTCGCGTCATAATGATCTTTTAGTTTAGTATCCATAATCTTTGGTCTCAATAGGATGCATCCTTCCTAACATACCTCATCAACCCCACCCATCCCTTTTGATCCTATGGCAACGGACGTTTGAACTCAATTGTGATATTTTGATACGATTGGATTTGGTTTATCATTTGAGCTCCCTATCATCACTTTTCAAGGCTGCCATGATCCATCATTTTATGGTGCACTTTGATTGGTCAACATAGGGGGGCATATCTTGATCTTTTTATGTCTATTTTTTTCTTCTTGGTTGTCCCACGTAGTACCTACCAAGATCCCCGAGGTCTTGTGTTACACTGGGGCATCCTTTTGTGCTTGTGGTTATCCCAATACCTAGCCTGACCAAGGTCATCGCGACTTTGGGGTGTTGGGATAGCCTTCTTGTTTGATATGTTTGTCTCGTGCATTAGACACTAATTTTCCTTGGTTCTTCATACCCTGGCATCCTGTGTTTTATGCTATAGCAAAAATCAGTGGTCCAAAGATGGAAAAATTGCATTACTGGAAAGAGTTCCTAAGCCAAGATCCAACAATCCTAAATTCCAAAGAAAGTGTTATTTTGTTGTTGATGAAGGTGTGAAATATGATGAATTTGATAAAGGGAATGTAAGTGGGGACGAATGGGTATTTATTGCTATCAAGGAAAATGATCATGTACCTACTAAATCTACTAGTTGCACAAATGTGGAAAAAGCTCTAGCAGCCCGAGTTGAAGAAAAAGATGAATGGGTGATTGATAGTGCATGCTCTCATCACATGACAGGTGATAAAAGTAAATTTTTGAGTTTGGAAAAGTATGATGGTGGTGTTGTAAGATTTTGTGATGACAAAGCTGGTGTAATCTGTGGCGGAGGATCCATTTCTCTTGATGGTAAGCATAATAATGATGATGTTCTATATGTGGAAGGTTTTAAGCATAATCTCTTAAGTGTTGGACAAATGGTTGACAAGGGATACAATCTTCAATTCAAGGATGGAAAGTGTAGAATATTGTGGAATTCTTGAATTGTGAATGCATCAGGTACAAAAACAAAAGGTAATATCTTTCACCTGAATGTTGTTGGTAAAAGTTGTTTGATTGCTCAAGTTGATGAAAGCCGGTTGTGGCATAAGAGAATGTGTCATGTAAAATTTGATAATATTATCAAGATAATTTCTACTCAGGCTATGAGAGATCTTCCTAAGTTGATAAAGCCTACTAATGCTATATGTAAGGAATGTCAGTTGGGGAAGCAAACTAGAGTTTCATTTTGGGGCAAACAACATTGTTCAAATGAAGTGTTGGAGCTTGTGCATACTGACTTGTGTGGTCCTTCTAGAGTTAGAAGTTTACAAGGATATAGGTATTTCATGTTACTTATTGATGATTATTCTAGAATGATGTGGATTACTTTCTTAAGGGAAAAATCTGAAGCTCTAGAGAAATTAAAGATTTTTAAGGCTATGGTTGAGACAAAGACAGGTTTGAAGATTAAATGTCTAAGATCAGATAGAGGTGGTGAATTCACTTCCGGTGAGTTTAATTCTTTTTGTGAAGTGCATGGGATAAAGAGACAATTATCTGCACTATGGACCCCTCAGCAAAATGGAGTTGTGGAAAGGAAGAACATGTCAATTGAAGAAGCTACTAGGACTATGATGCTAGAAGGAAATGTTCCTCATATCTACTGGAGAGAAGCTATGAGTACTGTTGTTTACACTCTCAACCAGGTACAAGTCAAAGGTGATACTGGTAAAGCTCCTTATGAGCTATGGTATGGTCATAAGCCTACTATTAGATACTTCAAAATCTTTGGAAGTAAATGCTATATCAAAAGAGATGAAGATATAGGAAAGTTTGATGCTAGAAGTGATGAATAAATCTTTCTTGGTTATTCTACTAAAAGTAAATCCTACTGATGCTACAATAAGAGATTGAGGAAAGTAATTGAGAGTGCTAATGTCAAGGTTGATGAAGACATAGTTAGACCATCTAGAACCTATGAATATGATTTAGATGATTAGAATGATAGTTCAGATAAAGGAAAGAAAGTCCATACTCAAAATCAAGTTCAAATCATTCTAGCGAATCAGGAAAATCAAGAGGAAGGAACTAGTGAAAATGCAGAAGTGAGATCACAAGAGCCTGAAGTTCAAGAACATCCCAAGACTCCAAGGTATGTAATACTAAATCATCTAGATGATCAAATTATTGGTGACAAGAACAAAGGAGTTCAAACTAGGAGAAGAATTACAAAAGAATACTGTTTGATTTCAAAGACTGAGCCTAATAGTGTCAATGAAGCATGCAAAGATGAAAATTGGGTGGAATCAATGAAAGAGGAGCTACTGCAAATTGAGAAAAATAATACATGTATTCTTGTTCCTAGACCTAAGGACAAAAATGTAATTGAAACTAAATGGGTCTTTTGGAACAAACTGAATGAGCAAGGTGAAGTTGTTAGAAACAAATCAAGACTAGTGTGTAAAGGATATTCTCAAATGGAAGGAATTGACTTTGAAGAAACATTTTCTCCTATTGCTAGGATTGAAGTTGTGAGACTATTTCTTGCTTATGCTGCTTATAAAAACTTCAAGGTTTATCAGATGGATGTCAAGTCAGCATTTATAAATGGCGAACTAGAAGAAGAAATGTTTATTGAGCCACCTAATGGATTTAAATTGATTGATCAGGGAGATATGGTTTGTCGATTGAAGAAAGCATTGTATGGACTTAAGCAAGCCCCAAGAGCATGGTATGCCAAATTAGACAAGTATTTGTTGAAACTTGGATTTAATAAAGGTACTACTAATAGTAATTTGTATTTCAAGATTGATCATGATAAAGATTTGATTGTTGAAGTCTTTGTTGATGATATCATTTTTGGAGGAGATGATAGTTTGTGCATGAAGTTTGTTGATGAGATGCAAGGTGAGTTTGAGATGGCTATGATTGGAGAAATGAAATTAATTTTGGGATTGAAAATTACTCAACTAGATAAAGGGATCTTTATATCTCAGACCAAGTATGTGAAATAATTGCTAAAGAAGTTTGGTATGGAAGATTCAAAGCTAGTTGGTACACCTATGGTGTCCAGATGTAAATTGACACAAGATGATGATTCACCTAAAACAAACTAGACTAGATACAAATCAACGATTGGTGGATTGCTTTATTTGACTCAAACTAGACCTGATATCATGAATGTCGTATGCATTGTTGCAAGATTTCAAGCTTATCCTAAGGAATCTCATGTGATAGTTGTGAAGAGGATTTTTAGGTACTTGAAGGGGACAGTTGATTTTGGCCTATGATATCCTAAAGAAGATGACTTTACTTTGAGTGCCTTTACTGATGCTGATTGGGAAGGAGATGTGAATGACAAAAAGAGTACTAGTGGTGGTGCATTTTTCTAGGGAAAGAAGTTGATTTCATGGTTAAGTAAGCCATTTCTTTATCTACTACAGAGGTAGAATACATTGCTGCTGCTAACAATTGTACTCAAGCGTTGTGGATGAAGCAGATGTTGAAAGATATCAGAGTTGTGTATGATGAACCTATTGCTATATTCTATGGTAATTCAAGTGCAATTAACATTTCTAAGAATTTGGTGTTGCATTAAAAAACCAAGCATATATCTATCAAGTTTCACTTTTTGAGAGAAAATGTGAGTGAAAAGGAAGTTAGATTGGAGTATGTGCCCACTAAGGAACAAATTACAGATATCTTTACCAAGCCATTGCCTAAGGATACTTTTGAGTATCTCAGAGGGAAGCTAGGGGTGATTACTCCTCTTAATCAGAATTAAGATGCATTGACTTGCATTAGTCTTTGCATTTCACAGTCATATCTTATGATCCAAATTGATGTTGTGGTGGCTGCTACTCAGGGGGAGTAGTCAAATGTTTAAAAATGTGGTTCAAAGCTTTTATGGAGAAAGATAATGTGTATATTTGTCATTGATGTCAAAGGGGGAGAAGAGTTATGTGAAAAATTATGAATTATCTGGGAAGAAGAGTCAAAATCTAATGGGGAGAAAGTACTGAGAGATAGTTGCATTGATGGTGTTTTTCACATCATGTGTTGCCATCAATGCCAAAGGGGGAGATTGTTGGATGTTGCTGATATGTGGTTGTCATTGACGTCAACATTATTGGCATTAAGGTTGTATATGTTGAGGATATTGAGAAAATTGTAATAAAATAAGTTACAAGTTGTCAGTAGTGCAGTGAAGTTCAGTATGTTGGCTAGCTCAGTATGTTGATGATAAGAGGTTGTGGATTAAAGGGTTTGTTGTTGAGTATATCTAGTTTATCCATGTAAATTTTTAGAGATCCACATGAATATTTGATCGAGTTATGAGTATCTATGTTTTGAGAATTTTTTGTTGCTTCAGTTGGTGTTCTTGAAAGATGACGATGTGATTCTAGTAATTCAAGTTGTTGTGGATGCTTCTGTAGTGATTCATGATGCTCATAGATGTTTTTGGATCATGTGCTGTACATCTGCATTGATCGTTGTGCTCGAGATTGGTGATTTTCTTCGGTGTGTTCATGTTTTTCATGATCATGGCTGATAGGGTGATTGTAGTGTGTTGTGGATCTTCAAGGCATAATTTTTGGAGGTGTTTCGTGTTCGATAATGTTGTTTTGGGTCTTCACTATGTTGCGGCTGACATTGTTTGATTCACATTGTAAATTGTTTATTGATTTGGGCTGACAATTTGTACATGTTTTATATTTTATTGAGGACAACAGGTAGATGATCTTATTCCTAGTTGTGGATATATATGAGCGATTATTTTATCATTTGAAGGTGTGTGTGTGTGGGAGTGAAGTGTGAGTGTTGTGGGCGAATAATGTTCTAATCTTTCAAAGGTAGAAGTAAAGTGTGAAGAAGAGTGAGCAAAGTTTATGTGCTTAACTGAAACTGTAATTAGGCATTAGCAGATGCTATTTTCTTAGTTCAAAATATTGTGGATGTAATCTGAATATTTTTGTAAGACAGTGTGTCTTCCTTTGGGAAATAAGATTTTTTATATCAAATGAGCAGTGAGCTCTAGGCAGTGTGCCTGAATGCATGTGCATTCTCATTTACAATTCTTTTATACTTTTAACAGAGTATAATCTTGTGGATTAACCTCCATCGTGGTTTTTCCCCTAATAGGGTTTCCACATAAAAAATCTCGGTGTTATGTGTGTTTTTGATGTGGTGATGGTTTATGCTTCCATGTTTGTTTATCATATATGAGAATAAGTTTAAGAAGTTTAATTTTTGTTACAACTAATTCACCCCCCCTCTCAATTGTTTGCCCTTGTGTTGCCAACATAGAGAATGAGAGGTGATTTTAGAGAAATATGACACTTTTAGAATGTTGTGGATGCATTGACAAAACCAATGAGCATATAAAAGTTCAAATGGTCTTATGAGTGGGCTTCTCAACCCTTAATAATTAGTTTATAGTGTTGGTACTCACTTTTCTCTTGTAAGGTGTTTGGAAATTAGGAGAATGCAAGGAGAGGTGTCCTAACCTTGCTTCTAATGCTAAGAATAAAAAATAAAATGTAGGCTATAAAATAGAGAAAAACTCATTTTTGGGTCTATAGAGGATATTTTTAGCTAATTAAACAATTTAATTTTTAAGACGTGTTCCTAAATGCTCAAAAAATAGATCTTTTTAGCTCTACAATTTGATAAAAAGGCCCCAAACAACCTCTCAAATCAAAATTTATGACATCTAAAAGTTAGGCCTTCCAAATTAAAAATATAACATTATTTATGACACATTAAAGAGCTATAAGAGGGAGTTACACTTGTTGGTCAACATATGATGCATCATAACACATCTTTGAATAAAGATAATGGCTCGTCAAATAAATTTTCCAAGTTGGTGAGTGGGTTATGATGTACATATGGTAGGTTGAATGAAATGTGCTATTTTTAGTTTGTGAACTCATCAATGGATTTAGGTGTTGTACTTTTAACTAGGTATGTGGGTGCCGCAATTTGGATGGTTTTAGCTCATGGTTTCCTAATTACCATAATTTGATGGTTTCATGCATTTCCTCTCCTATTTATTGGATGCTTGAGATGGAGATTTCAATAGTGAGTTTTGTAGGTATATTATGTCACTCTAGAATATTCTAAATATTTAGTTGGTGATACTCTTATAAAGGCTTAGACTTTCCAAGTGTATTGTAACCTTTTATTACTAACTAATAGAATAAGTTACTTTGGGGTGTGGGAATTTTCTCTTGAAAGGGTTTTTCTCATATAAATCACCATGTTATGGTATATTACTTTTATTTTTATTTCTTTATAGCTATATGATTAGTTTAGTTTGGAATACCTCCTCTTAAATGGACTAATGTAGGAAGTGTATTCTACACCTCTACTTCCTTTCAAATATATTTTTTCTTCATATTTATGTTGTGCATGATCACTCTTGCACATTATGAAAATGAGCTACTTGACAAGGGATGTATAATCTCAAATACATGATCATGTAGATGGAAACATGGGTTGCAATAAGGTGAATGCATGCAAACAAATGCATATAGAGCAAGGATAAGTTTGAATATATTGAAGTTCTTATAAGTGAGAGTAAATGAAGATGGATAGGGACAAGAGGGGTGAGCCAAACATATTTCTATGTGATCATATTAAGACATTGAAATCTTAAAATGAGCTTAAATAAAAATGGGAATTGGCACAAGCATGAAAATTTCAGCATTATAATAATAAAAACCACTTCACATTTTCAATGCCACCAATACATACACCACATAAGATAATAGTTTAATTATAAAAAAAATAACAACATATCTATCATGTATTTTTTAGCTTGAATTAATATAAATAGCATTTATTAAGTGAAAAGAATGGAGTTCAAATCGAAGGATTAGTCATACACAAGTGCTTTCCCAAACCTAGAACTAAAGCATACATTCTTGACATTGATAGAGAATTACTTTGGTAATGACGGGAAGTGTATTAGGAGAGAGAGAGAGAGAAATGATAAATGTCGATGTTTAGTATAAAGTGATTAGAGTTTATATGTAGTAGATAAAATCTATGATGTGTCAATCTCAAAGTTCAAAGAAATGTATTATGTGTAAAACTTACAAGCAAAATTTTATTATGTTGGGATTGAGTTTCTACATGAAAAATACACTTAACATTGTAAAGTAAAAAAAATGAATGAATGATTATTGTAATAGAAAAATATGTAAACCAAAAATTTAACTATAAATTATATTAATTATTTCAAATAAATGCTGAAATTTTATATAATGAATTAAATTCTTATAACAAATTTTACAATTTGATCAAACTAGAATACAAATTGTACTCTACATTAATTATTAGTGAACAAATTTGTATCTTATTTTAAATACTCATTAAAAACTAAATTATAAATATTTTTGAAGCTTAAAGACCTTAATTATATATAAATATGAATTATTAATACATTACAAATAAAATAGTTTTTTGGTATTAGACAGTACTGAAATTACAATTAAAAAATGATGAAGAAAACTACGAGAAACTGAAATATAAAATCTTTAAACAAGAAAAAAAATTGAACAATAACAATATTTTCAAGCGTAGATGAGTAGGAGAAAGATAAAAATTCTTTAAAGTTTGCCTAAACATCATCTTGGAGGAAATGTTTTATTGGGAGAGCATGTATGATGGAATGTTTGCAACTATAAGAAACTTTTTTCAATTTGTAATTTTATAATATATTTTTATAATTTTTTGAATTTCCCGGGTGATGAAACCAAGAAACAAAACTAAGGAAATTCGATCATGCGATCTGCTGGGATTAAGCTGACAGCTACATAAATTTCTCTATATAAATTAGACAGATTCAATTTTTTGTGTCAGTGAATTACAGGCTGGCACTAGAGCACATAATGATTGTACGAAGGTCGTCAAAAGGGTCGCAAAGCATGCTGCCAATTGGACAGAGGTATTGTCTATATTGCTTGTCATTTTTTAAGTTTAAACAAATATTTTAAATTCGAAAAAGGTTTTTGGTCATTTTGATTGGATAGAATACTCTATATTAAGAGACATTTGTTTGAATGAATGAGAAATTGTAGATTAAGTGGTTTATGAGTCGAAGAAAATACTTTAATGTAATAATGTCATTTCGAAAAAGTATTTTAACGTAAGCTTTTGTTTGTTAGCAGATGATGGAATATTTGCGCATGTGCAGACTGCGGACATTTTAATATATTGTAATTTAATATTATACTTTTCTAATTTTTATGTGGACAGGCCCAGGCGGTGGAATCTAGATATGAAAGTAGGCAGATTCGATTCTGCGATCACCAGTGATTAAGCCTACGTTTACACGGATTCATGCTATTATGAAAAGACTAGGAATGGAAGTTATAGGAGAAATTGGGAGCTTGTTAAAGCTGTATTCAGATGGCTCTGTGCACCGCTCTCCACATCCAACTACGCCGGCATCTTCACACTTCACAAACGGCGTTGCATCCAAAGACGTCGTTATAAATCCGGAAACCGGCGTCTGGGTTCGCATATACATGCCGGAAACCGCTTCTCGAAAACTGCCAGTCCTGGTCTCCTTTCATAGGGGCGGATTCGTGGTTTGTTCCACAGACTGGGTAGAATTCCACACCTTTCTGCACAGTTTATGCAAAACTGCCGGCGTAATAATAGTGTCGGTGGATTACAGGCTGGGGCCTGAGCATCGGCTCCCCGCGGCATACGATGACTGCACGGAGGCCGTAGAATGGATCAGAAAGCATGCCGCCGGCAAGGCAGACGCGACGGAGGAATGGCTGTCGCCGTCCGTCGCTGATTTTTCCCGGTGCTTTTTAGCGGGAGAGAGCGCCGGAGGGAACATCGTTTACCACGTCGGACTGCGAGTAGCTGACGTGGATATGAGCCCGTTATCGGTGAAGGGACTGATCGCTATTCACCCCTTCTTTGGGGGTGAGGAGAAGGTGGAGTCGGAGAAAGGCCAAGAGATGGTTAAGTTTGTCGAGAGGTGCAAATTCATTTGGAGTCAATGTCTCCCGGCAGGGTCAACCAGAGACCATCCATTCTGTAACCCGGCGGTTTCGCCCCTCAAGCCTGGTTTGAAATTACCACCGGTTTTGGTAGTCGTAGCAGGAAAAGATGATCATAAAGAGAGAGGGGTGATGTGGTATGAATATCTGAGGAGTTGTGGACAAGAGGCGGAATTGATGGAGGAGGAAAATGGAGTCCATGTTTATCACATAATGCTTCCTGAATTTGAAGGCACTCTGCGTCTTCTACACCGTATTTCCAATTTCGTTAATGGCCGCTAAATATTTTTTACTTCTGATCTTCTGATCTTCCTTTTAGAATTGCTTAAAGAGGCTCGAATTTTCTGTCAGATCTTCTGAATGGAACAGGGTAAATGCACTACAGGCTCCCTGCAACGAATCTGCACCTTACACCTCCCAAAATTTGAGCTACTTGTATACACCTTTATGATTATTCTCCATGAGACTTCGGCAATGAATGTTGTTTTGTACTGCGCATTGTTTATTAATCTTCCAACGGTTTAAATGTCGTCCTGTCCGTCACAACTTCTTCCCATTATCCTGTTCAATTGATCGAATACAGACGTTTTTTTTGGGTGGGCTTAACCAATTGAATTATAAATTTTCAGTTTGATTGTATGTTTCATTTTTTGGAATTGTGGTTGAGTTCGAGTCAATCTGTTAATGATTTTGATGGATTGGGCTTCTTTAATTCAAAATATTATTTAATAAAAAATATAATATTAATATTTAGTTATAAATATAAACAAAATTTCATTATTTTTGTTCATATTGTTTTTTTCACTTACACTCTGAAAATAAAATTATTATTTTTATAATATATTTGATCTATGAAAATAAATAAGTAGAATAAAATTTGTTATTAGTTCTAAAATAAAATAAACTCGTTTTGTTTATTTATTTAATTATCTATTTTTAATTGGAATTAGTTTTCACTTGTTTGATAAGTAATTTTTTTTACTATTATTTAAGTCTTTTAAAAATTAATATGCATTATAGACACTAAAACATATATATGTGTGTGTGTGTGCTAGTAGTAGCCGCGACGTGTGTAACACATTGAATAAATTAATATATTTAGGGTTATGATTATAGTTAGCATTTAGTATTATGGTTTATATCATGGTTAGGGTTAGCATTAGGGTTAGGATTTAGTTTACGATTATGATTATGGTGAGGGTTAGGGTTTAGACTTATGATTAGGGTTATAGTTAGCGTTAGGGTTTAGTGTTCTACATTGAATAAATTAATATAATTAGGGTTATGATTAGGGTTGCGATTTATATCACAGTTAGGGTTAGCATTAGATTTAGGGTTAACCATTTAGGATTAGGGTTTAACATTTATGTTTATGATTATGGTTAGGGTCAGGGTTTAGGCTACATATCACTTCAATCTTTTTTGAGAAATATTTCTCTTATATTATAATATAAGTTAAACCAAATTGGTAAAAATTTCTAAAATGAGTAAAATGTTTGTAAAAATTTGTCAAAAATTATATCATATGTATAAATGCCACACATTTAATATTTCATATATATTTATCACACCTCAATTTCAAAAATATATTTAACACCACACAATTTAATAAACCACATATATGAAAATTAATATTGTTGTTCATTGAACTTATATAAATCAAAGAGAAAATATATGTTTCACTACAACCAACTTGAATAACTAAGAAGTATCAAAGGTCAAATAAGAAGTAACTATATGAAAAACACTTCGCTGTAATGATGTAAGTACATCACATATTCTTCAATGATGAGATTGGTATTGCAACCTTTATTTTCATAATGATCGCAATATACGTCTTTCATCATAGATGGAAATGCAACTACTTTTATAGATGCCTCGTTAACCACTTTTGCAACATCTTCCATTTTCAATATTTCTAGTTCTTCAACATTGTTAATCATTAAGGCTATGTGTTCAATATCTTTGACGATTTTTCTATAGGACTCTAAAACAGACCTTGCACATTTTTCCACATCAGTTTCAAAAACTTCATTGAGTTTATAGAGGCATTCGGGCTTGCAACAATGATTTTTGATTCGTTCTCTGAAACATCCATAGTTTGAATTCTTTGCTGATTTTTTTAAAAAAAGATTAGTATTTAGGAATTATGAGAATAAAACTATCCACCATAATTTGTGATAAAATAAAAATTGAAATTAATAATGTTTAGTAATACACACTATGAAACAAATAATGTAAACACTTAGAATACAATATTAGTTGACTTACTATGTTGAAATGTCACCAAAATCATTTGAAATACCAAAAACAGTATATAGAATTATAAGGAAATGATGTTACAAAAATAAATTTAAACTGTATATTTTATTAAACTATGAATAAAATACATACAATGACATAATAAATGCCGATAAATTTTATATAGTAGATGGTTAGTTGTGTAATTACCAAACTCTTTCAATATTAAAAAATGAACATGTAGATTTTTACTAGTAGCAAGCATTTGGATCAAGAGAGAAAGGATCATGATATTGTTGATTAATTTGAGAAGTACAAACAACAAAAGTGTGTTGACAATATTTATTACATCAAATAATTTCTAAGGATTTCAGTCTGCTCTCTTCTTCTTTTCTTCTAGCAACTTGTTTTCCTCTCTTTAGTTTTTCATATCTATCATATGTGAAGGGTGGAATAATTCTTAGTCCTTGCAAATATTAGACACGTGATATTGCCACAAATGTCGTATCGCTTCTTTTGAGTGGGACCTATATCAATAGTAGCTTTCTCTAGTATCAACCCTTGTGACTTGTGTATGGTTAAAGCCCAAGCCAATCTCAATGGAATTTGTTTTGTGCTACCCCTATCAATTACTGGAATCGGAACTCTTTGGGGATGACGGTCATTGAAAGGAATTCGAGAGTAACTATCAAAATCTACAAGTACATATGATGGCAGTAGAGGTCGTGCACTTCCAGGTCTATATACAATACTTCAAATGTATCTGGGTGCTCCATTGACAAGACCTGCATCAATCCATAAGTTTGAAGTTATCATTACCCTTGCATTTTTGCTGATTAATAGTTTCATGTCAAGCTCATCACTTCCATCTCCATCTATAGAACTATGTGTTGTTGTTTTAATAGCAATGCTTCATGTAATGGGTTTTGATAATGATAATAGCTTTCTCTTATTATGATTGTGCACATTATCATTTGTTGAAAATAAATGAACACTATTTTGAACTCGTCATTTTCTATAGTACTCATGTTTGCATTGGATCTTGACATAAGTAACATGTCCAATCATCTATTGTAGGGTTCACATCCCTTATGTTTGATAGAAGAACACAAAATATTTCTTGCTCGTTGCTTTCTCCATCACTAAAATAATATTGTCTTGGCCATCACTATTTCATCACTAATATTTATTATTCATTTATCACTTAGTATATGATCATTTAATCAAATAAGTCATATTATTTCATTAAATTGACTTATCCACTAATATCAATTGATAAATTATTATATTATAATTATCTAATAAGTATTTAATAATTGTTCATTTTTTCACATATTATCCATAATTAATAATTAATAATTATGAATTTTTGAGTAATATGCACCTATAATTAATTTATTTAATATGCACCTATAATCATCAAAATCCACTTCACATAGTTAACTATCTAGCTCACTTAGTCACGCTCTAAGTTACACTCAATCAATCCCCAAAAAGGTTGTGTATGACAATGATCCAAATTAGGGTTTTAAAGGCCCAATTTATTGCACATGTAATAAATGCCTCTCTTTTGCTAGTTGTCTAGTGAAAAGATAACATCTGATCTTTGTCATATACCATCTCAATCATATTAAAGTCCTCACACAAAACCCAAGTGGAGGTTGGCATTGAATCTGTAATCCATTGCCAAAGAAGAGATCTCTCAACAACATCATTAAAGAAGCATAAATATTTATGTTCCCTAAAGAATGATTATTAACATTCAAGTGAATTCAAATCAAATAGTTTGTGTGTTTAGAACCATGATCAACAACTTGAGAGAGCCACCTAGGAAAGAGAAAGGTGACAACCACTCCATGACTTGCATCATGAGAGGTGTAAAACATGGTATTAGCTAGATAGATAACACAACTTACCATAGAAAGCATTAAACCATATATCTTCACTCCTTGTAAATAAAGAACATCTAAAATTGATTTTTGTTCCCTAGCATCTCATATAGAATAATTTTTGTGGAGGTCAATGAAACCTCATACATTCTATAAAATAAAATTCATAGATGTGAGTCAAGTGCATGTCAAATGTTGCTATCTGGCTCCTCAAGCATGGAGAAGTGATTCTAAAAAGAATCCAGGGTTAAGGAGCCCAACTAGGTGTTGGTTGATTAATTCCTCTATTTTTTTGACACATGTTCACCCTCCATACATGTATGTGGTATTCACTACACTTAACAAACAAGATACAATAATAATTCTAAAATTATTCAAGAAAAGGAATGTACTTGATTGTAAGCCTACCGATATGTCTTATCCATGCATGATGTGTAAGTCTTATTTCGGGGAACTAACTACTTTTGATCACCCAAGATCGCTCAGAATGTTGTCAAGGGAGAGAATACACAACATACACATTATTTTTTAGGAACATGAGATGTGTACAACTTCTTGGGGCTAACTACTAATTGGTGCATTACAACCAAGCACAATAAAAGGTCTTAAACTAGGATATACAAGATCTCTAGAAGGTATCCTCAATATACCTAAAATTACATGAGGCTTACATTTGTGAACCAGAGCCCATGTACAAGCATGATGCATAAGTGCTTGCAAGTGAATGTCCCTTCACCTTGTGTCTTAAAAAATAGGGGCCTCAAGACTATGCCAAACATGACGATGACTCTTTTGAGGTACAAATTATGTTCTCCCCCATTTATATACCCCACTAGAACATGTGGTTGAGGAAATCTTCTAGGGTGATGAAATCCCTATACAAGACTCCTAAAAATAAATTTGAGACAAAGTGTGTGTTTCTTATTCTCAAAATTACATAAGATTGTGAGAGAAAAACATACACACCCTACTTCTTTGGGATTAAAATGCACTTGTTAATTTTAAGATATAATTCAAAATATGTAGTAAATTTTAAATCCAATTTCAATGTGAGAAAACAAAATAGAAGATACAACAATCAAAAATAAAAAAATATTTAAAAACAGTCTTCAACGAGGCATCCTACAAAGCCACAATTAGTAGTTTCAGAGTTTGTTCTTTGACCTATGAGAAATAATGCATTCAAATGATTATCCAAAAATAATGAAACAAACTATCTAAAAGAAAAAATAGACAATATTGATAGATTCCTTGCATTTTTTGATAAGTTAAAAAAAATCACTTAAAAATAACTTTGTATGCAAACTTTAAATTAGAATTTAAAGTTTCAAAATAAAGTATGAATTTTCAATGATTTTACCTTATAATTGGTGCACAATCTAGAAAAATTATCTCATCCATTGCATAGAACTCTAAAATAGCTTTCCAACACTTACAAAAAAAACAACAATGCAAAAGTTATAAACGATTGAGTGTGAGGAGATTTTAAAGAAAATCTAAATGGGTAACTTGGGCAAGGGTTAGCCCCCTATGTTTTGACTCCTGATCATACATATGACCAAGGGTTGAGTGGTAGGGTGGGTACCAAATTTAGCTCCTTATGTCCAATGTCTAAGAAACCTATAATGAGGGGTTAGTTTCTAGGAAAGGTCTTGGTTATCCATATGTCTAGGAGCTAGAGCAAAACCAAACAAATTAAAAATAAAATAAACAAACCTTTAATTTATATGTTGTTTATACATAACACATACACTATATATACACATTATGTGTTATGTATACATAACCAAATTTGTATATATAGTTGCAATTGTATATATGTCTCATTTGTACTATATATAACTTCAGACATGTATAGCTCTTGTAAATTATTTGTGTGTATATCCACATTATGATTATAAATACTATGTATATTCTTATGACTATGTGTAAATGTTGATTATGCTACAAATATAACTCACATGCATGTATAGTGCACGTGTATATATTTTCCTCATAGTAGACTACATATACCTCCTACAAGTTTGTATGTATATCCCTAGATCAAGTCCTATTGTGTGTATATATGTTTGTGAATTAATGCATATATATTTGATACTATTGATACCTCTATGTATTCACTTGCACCAACTATATATACATTCACACCTCTATACCCTATGTGTATATACCTATAAGAAATAAAAATGATTGTATGTTAAATATTGTGCAAGATGGCATGGTCGATATGGTTGTATGAATTTTCTTACTAGGGGGCTAAATTTTTTTGCTAGATTTTATTGTAACCAAAATATAACAAATTATATGTCAAAATTTGTCTCCTAGTCCATTTGGACACAAAAGTGACATTTTTTTCACACTAGGAGGCTCCCAAACAAATTTGACTTCCAAAACCACCTTAAGCACACACCCAAAAGATTAAACCACCAATAACTCACAAGTACCAAGATCAAACATGATAAAATTATATTAGTTTACATCAAATTCACCAAAATAAATGCATGCAAAACAATGCAAACAATCAAGAATACAATTAAACAAACTAAACATTCAATTGTAGTCATGCAAACCTTATATTAAGCACCATGTGGAGACATGCTCATGATGAATGTGGGAACTCATTTCATCGACACAACAATTGTATTCATTGAACAATAAATTGATAAAATATGGATGCATAAAAGAGAGATATCCAAATGATGAATGAGAGGTTTTATTTATAAAATTTTAGGAGAATCAAATGAATGGTTGAGATTCAATCTTGGATCTCAATTTTGATCCAAAATTGGAGGTGGCAATCATGGAAGAGTTGCATATTATTTTTATTTTTAATTAAAATAATAATAATTACCCAACTCAAATTGATTAATGAGTAAATAGAATTGATTGACAAGTTACTTACTTGCATGAAGTAGTCAACTAAATGCATGGGGGAGTTAAAGGGAGTTGGTCCTATTTGCATGCATTAGTTAACTAAGTGCATGGTTGAGTGAAGAATATATTATTCATCAATAAATAATTACAATGCACTTATAAAGGATCCATGAATGCTTCTAAAACATCAAAATCCTCTAACACATCCTCCATGTGTCCAAGAATAGTGGTTAACCATGCAACCTCACATCTCATGCGATGCTTCATATATGGACTCTTCAAGAGAGGTCAATACAAATGACAACCAACCCGACCACTAAACATGCACTTGCTTTTATAGAATCCAACTCACACAAAACCATCAAGTGGTATTAGAAAATTCATGTGTCTCAAAACCATGAGAGAAAAAAATCATTGAATCCAACATATATTTTTTGGTAGTAAGTTGTTTCAACATTAAATATTTTTCCAATATGTAACACCACACATATAATATCTAACTAATGTTACAATATGAATTTATAAGTGGACCAAAATAAATATTAAATGTGGCTAAACATATCTCCAAAGATGAATCACAAATAACATTTTATTTTATATAATCATTTGAAATATTTATTTCTTGTGCAAGGTGTACAAGACTCCTTTTCCTAATGAAAATATTCACCATATGGATGGGTAAGAAATTAACACTATTTTATGCGAGGATGAAGAATATTGATGTCTAATACCATTTTTTCATAATATGGTAGAGAATGGGAGATGATTTTAGATGAAATGACATTTTTAGAATGTTGTGGATGCATTGACAAATCCAATGAGCACATAAAAGTTCAAATGGTCTTATGAGTAGGCCTCTTGACCCTTAACAATTAGTTGATAGTGTTGGTGCTCAATTTTCTCTTGTAAGGTGTTGGAAAGTGGGAGAATGCAAGGTGAGGTGTCTTAACCTTGCTTCTAATGCTAAGAATAAAAAAACAAAATTTAGGCTATAAAATAGAAAAACTTATTTTTTGGGCTATAGAAGATATTTTTAGCTAAATTAAATATTTCAATTTTTTACATAGATTCTCAAATGCTCAAAACATAGATATTTTAATGTTCCACAATTTTATAAAAGGGCCCAAACAACCTCTCAAATCAAAAGTTATGACATCTAGAAGTTAGGCCTCCTAAATTAGAAATATGAAAAGATCTATGACACATTAAATATATGTAAGAGGGAGTTACATTTGTTGACCAACATATGATGCATCATAACACATGTTTGAATAGAGATGCTAGAGTCAAATGAAGTTCCCAAGTTGGTGAGTGGATTATGATGTACATATGGTAGGTGTCCAAAGAAATGTGTTAATTTTAGTTTGTGAACTCATTATTGGATTTAGGTGTTGGAATTTTAACTAGGTATTTGGACACCACATTTTGGATGGTTTTAGATCATGGTTCTTAATTACCATTTGACGGTTTCATGTACTTCCTCTCCCATTTATTAGGTGCTTGAGATCGAGGTGTTGATAGTGATTTTTGTAGGTACTATTATGCCACTAGAATTATCCTAGGTATTTAGTTGGTGATACTCTTATAAAGGCTTAGACTTTGCAAGTGTATTGTAACACTTGATCAAGTATTAATTAATAGAATACATTACGTTGGAGTGTGTATTTTTCACTTGAAAGTTTATTTTCTCATATAGATCATTGTGTTATGGTATTACTTTTATTTTTATATCCTTATAGCTATATGATTAGTTTAGTTTGCACATACCTCCTCTCACAGATTAATGTAGGAAGTGTATTCTACACCTCTACTTCTTGTCAACTTGAATTTTGCTTCATATTTATACATTGTGATGATCACTCTTGCACATTGTGAAAATAAACTACTTGATAAGGGATGTATAATCTCAAGGACGAGATCATGTAAATGAAAATGCAAGCTAATAATGAGGTGAATACATGCAAATAAATGTATATAGAGTAGGGATAAGGTTGAATATATGAAAGTGCTTATAAGCAAATAAATGGAGATGGATAGGGATTGGGGGAATGAACCAAAATTACCTCAAAAGTATACCACATATTTCTATGTGATTATATTAAGACATCAAACTCTTAAAATGAGACTAAAGAAAAATGGGAATTGACACAAGTATGTAGATTTCACCATTATAATGATAAAAGCAACTTCACATGTTCAATGCTACCAATACATACACCACATAAGATAATCATTTATTTTTAAAAATGACAACATATCTTCCATGTATTTTTTAGCTTGGATTGATAAAAATAGCATTTGTTAAGTGAAAAGAATGGAGTTCAAATCGAGGGATTAGCCATACACAAGTGCTTTCCCAAACATAGAACTAAAGTATACATTCAAAATTGATAGAGAATTACTTTGACAATGATGAGAAGTGTATTAGGAGAGAGAGGAATAAAAAATATTGATGTTGAGTATAAAACGATTCTAGTTTATAAGTGAAACGATTCTAGTTTATAAGTGGTGGATAAATTAGGATCGAGTTTCTACATGAAAACACACTTAACATTGTAAATTAAGGAAAAAGATTATTATAATAGAAAAATATCTTAACTTAAAATTTAATTCTAAATTATATATTAATTATTTCAAATAAATGCTGAAATTTAATATAATAAATTAAATTCTTAAAACAAAATTTAAAATTGATCAAATTAGAATACAAATTCTATTCTACGTTAATTATTATTGAACAAATTCATACCTTATTTTAAATACTAATTAAAAAAACTAAATTACTTAAATAATTAAGTAAATATTTTGAAGCTTATAAGCCCTTAATTATATATAAACTAGCATACCTATATTTTAAAAATATATGTAAAGTACGCTGAGAGATATCCTTCTCAAGGTGCCTATTTTTAATGAGATCAATTTATTCCTTGGCAACTATAATGATTACCTATCAAGATAACTAAGGAAATATAAGGCTAAGATTCCATGCGTTACAAAACTCTAAACTAATACATAGTAACTGGTGCATGATTGTCAATGTCAAAGATCTACAAATGGTTATATTTTTTATTTGTTTAGTAGAATATTTAGTTAGATGAGCAAGAGGTAGGTAATTGTTGCACTCTCAAGTACAAAAGCTAAGTATATGCAATAATATATATTGTGATAGTCAAAGTGGAACTCATTTAGCAAAAATCCCTACCAATTATTGTAGGAAAAATAAATTGATGTACAATATCATTTTAATGTTATTAGATTTCCACAATCCATAAGAATATGAATAGTTGTTTCTGGATTCGATTGTGTAAGCTATTTTGAGCTCTCTATCCTGATGATGGATCACGGAGTGTGATTCGAAACGTTGATTCAAAAAAGCTTACACAATCGAATCCAGAAACAACTATTCATACAATATCATTTTGTTAGACATAGTTGAAGACAACATGGTATTGTTGAAGAAGATTGATTCCTTAGATAATGTGGCTAACTCATTGAAAAATTATGTTAGTATTGAGAAATTTTCTCATTGTAGAAAATCAATACATGTAATTATCCTTAGCAACTGATTTTATATATCTCATGATATCCTATGCAAAATATTCAATAAATATGAGATTTGTTAGATATATTGTACATACTTTGCATGTTTTGTTTTCTTTATGCATTATACACTACATAACGATTAATCGTTATGAAACTTTGCCTCAATTAAAAGGGTATAAAAACAACCCTATAAAAAAAGGGAAATAATAACTCTTGAACAATTTTTTCTAACCCCTATAAATAAACTTTCAACTTATACATGTATTCCTATTATCTTGTAAAAACCATTTAATAATTGAGTTAATGTATAAATGCTACTTTCAATAAAAAAAATTGTGCAATTATGATTTGCTTCTACTACATAAATTTATCATTATTCTCCTATGCTACTTATGCCCATTGTTTACTTGACAAATTATTTGCATTTACAATTACAAATTAGTTTTTATTATTCTAAATATTGGACAAATTATACACATTCACAATTACAGATTAGTTTTTATTATTCTATAACAGAAGTGGGAGATACTTCAATGGATTTGGGTCACACTCTTGAGAATATATATATATATATATTTATTGCAATCTGAGTTGTCACTGACTTACAATTTGAATTTATGCCATGCACGATGTAGGCAGTCAAAAGATCACAACCAATACTTCAAATACATCATTCAATCTGAGTTGTCACTAACTTACAATTTAAATTTGTGCCATGCACGATGTAGGCAGCCAAAAGATCACAACCAATACTTCAGTCAGATACATCATTCATCTGTGCCTGCTAAAATAAATTACTCGAGTTAAATTTTAGTGAGAGAAATTCTCAAATAAGTACAATTCCTAGGTTGCTTCTGTGGTGACTGAGCTTAAAAGTGATAACAATTATTGTGGAGTGTGCAGACGACACAAGGATCGCCCACATGGACATGCTAGGAGTTTGACTGTGCAAGCAATCACAATGACCTGAGAACATCTGATCTGTAACACAAAATGGCACATTATGTTGTGTTAACAAATTATCTCTGAGATGATCCTTAGAACACTTGCCATAAAGACTCTAGTATATAATCAGAGAACACTTTAGACTAAAATATTATTACCTATATTAAATCCCAAGATCAGAGCTACCACATTATGAATATCTTCCATCACATAATCAACTCCCTCACTTTTCTCGGAGTTACCAATCTTAAAAATCATATGTTGAATTCTATTAGAAAGCAGTTAATTGAGGCAACAATAAAATTATTGCGGGCATTTATATAAAATTAGACTTGTTTCTAAATTCTATTTTTGTTTGGGAACTTACAAGGACTGTCTTAATGCCCGCTACTTTTTCTCCTGATATGTTTCTACGATTGTCATCAAAGAACACCTGCAACATGGCCTCAATAAGTACCATTGCGAAGCTACTACTATGCAGAAAAATTGACATGCAAATTTTTTCAAACTTGTTGTCCTCTAAGGGTCTGAATTTATATAAAATTAGACTTGTTTCTAAATTCTATTTTTGTTTGGGAACTTACAAGGACTATCTTAATGCCCGCTACTTTTGCTCCTGATATGTTTCTACGATTGTCATCAAAGAACACCTGCAACATGGCCTCAATAAGTACCATTGCGAAGCTACTACTATGCAGAAAAATTGACATGCAAATTTTTTCAAACTTGTTGTCCTCTAAGGGTCTGAATTTATATAAAATTAGACTTGTTTCTAAATTCTATTTTTGTTTGGGAACTTACAAGGACTGTCTTAATGCCCGCTACTTTTGCTCCTGATATGTTTCTACGATTGTCATCAAAGAACACCTGCAACATGGCCTCAATAAGTACCATTGCGAAGCTACTACTATGCAGAAAAATTGACATGCAAATTTTTTCAAACTTATTGTCCTCTAAGGGTCTGAATTTGCAATGGCAATTGCCTGCTTAAAGGCTTCAACTGATGGTTTGATGATAACTAGGAGAAGTAAGAGGATCGCATTCCCCATCTTGTTGCTAGTAAGGATAATCCATATGAAGGCTCTCAAAGCATATAATATCTTCAAAATAGTCCTCCACGGATAATTTCTTTAGGATCTTGGTTGCATGAATGTCTCAGTTTGAATTTGTGAATATTTGTAGAAAAGTTGCATTGATGCTAAACATTAACATTCTGCTTCATTTTCCTTTAAGTTTTTAGCAGTCACATTAAAATATATTGGTGAGAAGTGGGTGTGGTTAAGAATCGTAGAGGTGACACAAATCTTGGTGGGCTCTTTTTAAGAAGATTTGAAGAACTTAAAATTTTAGTTTATGCATCTCAGTTGGAAACAACAGTCTACTCCATGGTCTAGTGATTAGGCAGAGCTATTGAGGTGATTTGAGCTTTTGATGGGTGTTCACATTTAGCAATCACAGACTTATGAGAATAAAAGAAAAGGAAAACCTCAATACATATCAATTTTCTTTGAGGCATGGGCTCCGCAAAATGTTCCTCAGAACTGGATCTAGCTTAATGACTTCATATAGCAATCGCCCATGAACAAAACTATATAGATAATTACAAAAATGAATGTATAAGATTTTTACTGAGAAAAAACAAGAGAGCATCAAATATAATGGAAGCAGGAGAAAAGTTATTCAAACTTGAGGTTAGAAGAATTTTGTTGATTGCTAGGCCTAGCATAAATGTGAAAAGGAAATCTATACTTTTATTCTTGGAAAAAAATATATTCAAGATTTTACAGAGTCTAGTAAAGAAAATTGCGATCTTATAAAATATATTAAGCATTAGTACATGTGATATTCATCTGCATCAATTTCATACCCTAATGACTGCAATGGAAAGTGAAATTATTCATGTTAGTCTAACAGGCTAAATAGCCCTCTCGTTGTTACAAATTTATATGTGAGCCTCAATGGGATTTTAACCTTTAAATTATGAGAGACCACATATATTTGTTATGTTCTTGAAAGCTTTGTATAAATAAAATTATGAGAGACACCACATATATTTTAAGAAAATTCACGTTCTTGAAAGCTTTGTATAAATAAAAAGGCTCTTATATTTCATTCAATTGAAAGCTTCGGCATGTTTGAGTCTTGCACATCATCAAAATAAAGATAGAAAAGGTGCAGACTGAGAGTAGAAGTAAAGCCAAATTCCTCAACATTTGCCATTTTCAGAAACAACCACGGTCTTTGGATCTTCCGTAGGAGCAATGGGCTTCCTCACCCGAGACCAGCTGGTCACACGAAATGCCATTTTCACAACCTGTTATAAACAAAAACCCTTAACCTGATGAAAGAGAGGCAACGAAGGATCTCCTAAAAGTGGAAAAATTTAAAATATGAGAGGGTGCGATTAATACAAGATAAGCAATTGTAAGTATACCTCTGGAACTTTGTGGGTTTACGAATCGCATAGGGCTTTGACTATCATGAGGCTAACTGTCTAGATCTATTCTGGACTCTCGAACAGAGTCCATTAGCTTGTTGTAACTAAGAAACCTCAAAAGTGTCCTTTCTACTTAAACCCCTAAAAGGAGTCTGCTTGTGACTCATTTCGTATAAAAAGATGCCAACCGACCACCAGTCCATGGCGTAGGAGTGGAATTTCCCTCTGAGGAGCTGCAACAATAAAACAAATTTCAGATGCACTAAAAGAACCATAAAACAAACACACAATTGGAGAACTTGCAAGTAAAAATAGCAAATTTATCGATGTAAAATAAACTAGCTGAAATAAACGAGGGCAGTGGAGTGCAGAGTTTATTGCCATAAACGATCTATACCTTTTCAATTTCCACCACCTTGTTCATCTACTTTCGTACCTATCTTGTCCATGCAAAAAAGGTTACAAAACTGTTTTATTCACATTATCACGTTTACAAACAAAACTGTCTTGATACCGAAAAAAAACATATTCATTAAATTTATTTTTTTAAATGTGGCTACAAATATTTTTTATATTTAATTTGATTTTTTTTTAATATAAAATACAAAATAACCTATTTATACAATTCCAAAAGCAGCACAACTTCCACCTCCCTGTCATTTTCAATGTAGCTTCAAAACTTTACGGAGAATATTCCTTGAATGCTTTCACTTATAATCGACGTAATTATGAATTATCGCAAGGGCCTACAATCTATAAAACATTACAAATAATTTTATTTTATTTTGTACTGGCCAGTACTGAAATTACAATTAAAAAATGAAGACGAAAACTACGAGAAACTGAAATATAAAACCTTCAAAAAATAAGAAAAACAATACATTATAATAACAGTATTTTCGAGCGTGGATGAGTACGAGAAAGATAAAAATTCTTTAAAGCCGGCCTGAGCAGTATCATTAAGAAAATGTTTTATTGGGAGAGCATATATGATGGAATGTTTGCGACTATGAGAACCTTTTTTATAATTTGTAATTTTATAATTATTTTAATTTCCCGGGTGATGAAACCAAGAAACAGAACTACGCATATTCGAACCTGCGATCTGCTGAGATTAAGCCGACGGCTAAATAATTTTTTCTATATATTTAGACAGATTCAATTTATAATGGAAAAACGTAAGAATGGAAGTGGAGAGAGAAATAGAAGGGTTATTCACGCTCTACTCAGATGGCTCTGTTCTGCGCCCTCCACATCCCACCACGCCTGCTTCTTCAGACCTTACGGACGGCGTTGCATCCAAGGACGTCGTTATAAATCCGAACACCGGCGTCTGGGCTCGCATATTTAATCCGGAAACCGCTTCTCAAAAACCGTCACTGCTGATCTATTTTCACGGGGGAGGATTCACGACTTGTTCCACAGCCTGGGTGGAATACCACACATTTTTTCACAGTTTGTGTAAAACCGCCGGTATGATGATAATGTCGGTGGATTACAGGCTGGCGCCGGAGCACCGGCTCCCCATTGCCTACGATGACTGTACGGAGGCCGTCGAATGGGTCGCAAAGCATGCCGCTGGGCAGGCAAAGGACCCGGAGGAGTGGCTGTCGCCGTCCGTCATTGATTTTTCCCGGTGCGTTTTGGCGGGAGAGAGCGCTGGAGGGAACATAGTTTACCACGTCGGACTGCGAGTTGCTGACCTGGACGTGAGCCCGTTAATGGTGAAGGGAGTCGTTGCTATTCACCCTTTCTTTGGGGGTGAGGAATTGGCAGAGTCGGAGAAAGGGCCAGAGATGATCAATTTCGTAGAAATCTGCAAATTCGTTTGGAGTATAGCTCTGCCTGTGGGGTCCAGCAGAGATCATCCCTTCAGTAACCCGGCGGTTTCACCCCTGGAGCCTGGTTTGAAATTCTCACCGGTTTTGGTGGTGGTAGCAGGGAAAGATGAACTTAAAGAAAGAGGGGTGATGTTTTATGAATATCTGAGAAGTTGTGGGAAGGAGGCGGAATTGATGGTGGAGGAAGGTGGAGTCCATGCTTATCACATCTTCCTTCCTCAATTCGAAGGCACTCTACGTCTTGTACACCGTATATCAGACTTCGTTAAAATGTGCTGAACATTTATTTTCAAAATTACTCCTCACGACTGTGATTTTCTTTCTTTATGAGTGGATGTAGAGGGAGCACAAAGCCACCCCAGGAATTCCAATCCAACCGTGCCTCTCAAATAAAAATTTGTTGACAGTTGTCATTTTAATTTTAAGCAAATATTTTAAATTGGAAAAAGGTTTTAGAAAGTTATTTTGATTGCATAGAATACTCTAGTTAAAGAGACATTTGTTTCAATGAATGAGAGATTTTAATAATATTTTAGATTAAGTAGTTTATGAAATGAATAGTCAATAGTAAAAGTGCTTCATGTTAATATATCTATTAGATATATGAGTTTCTTTATTAGTCTTGTCAAATTTTCAATCATTTTTTATGATAGATCTTTTATTGTAGATTTTGATAAAAAAATTTGTTGTTTTGTTAAGTCTTACCTCCTTAAACAAGGTAGTTAGGATTTCAACTCTTAGATTATCTTTAAACTTGATATGGATGTCACTAAAAATTGTGCACTTCATGGTAGTGTCATTTTATCTCCATCACCCCCTTGTTATAAAATAGGTATGTTTTCATTTTCTACTCCTTAGGCTTTGCCACTTATTGATCTCACATTCAAGATGATGCAAGCTAGTTCATAACTATGTCATCAACATTTTTACCTTCCACATGGCTTTTGCTCCTATGTGGTTTTTTTTTCATGGTCTAATGTGGAGTTATACTCTTTGATATTCTATGCTTACTTTTTTGTAATTCTCTTTGTCCACATAGTTGTTTTGAAGTTTCTTCCACATATTTTTGGTTTCTCTCACTAGTTTTTAGACACTATTGCATATTAATGTCTCATTGACTCATCAACATTTTATCCTATATTTCATCCATATGTTTTTCCTTTTACTTAGCTCTTCCTTTATAACCATTTTGAGCCAATAATGGTTTGCCATGTACTTCATATCTTTTTAAAATTATTTGATGTCCAAGTCATTACCAATGCCTTCAAATGCAAAGTACATATTTCAACTAATAGAATCGCATATCAAAGTGGATATTTTGATTTTGAGACTACTGTTGATTAAATGCTTATTGATTGTCTATATTTATCTCCATTATCTATCTAACACACTACTAGATCCCCAAAATTAACACTCATAAAGGACTATTGGGGTGACAAGAAACTTAAATAGGATTCTCTTGGTTTTCCAACCCTGTATAATTTTTCATTCTTGCACCTATTTTTTAGTGAGTATAAATCCCTCCAGACCCCTTGTATTATATTTTCCTTGCATGCCTCCCAACTAATCTTAATGTAAACATCAAACCCAAAGTAATTGCATTGTTCAATTACTTTCCATGGGTTTCCTTTGAAAACAATTTTTTTTTCTCTCTAATATAAAGAGGACAACTTCAGTTTTGCTAGTGTTCACTTCCATCTTGACCTCCTAGAAACAAATTTGAGTATGTGTATGGAAATGGGGGACCAAAAGGGGGTTAAACGTAGAAACTTTTTTCTAAAAATCAATAAAAACTAATTCTATATCTGAGAAATTGAAGATAGTCATTCCCAAAATTTGAACATATGTTAAGAACAAGATTTGTAGTGCTCAAAATCTAGTTTCTAAACTATTGTTTTTATTTTAAAATAGTGGAGATTAAAAGGTTCAAATAAAGGGAGCACACAAATTGTTATTGTTTTTGTCACAAAAATATAACATAGCATCTAGTGTGCTCCCCCTAAAATGTTGATTTTTTAAGTATTTCACAAATCACTTTAGTAAAAGATTATTTAACACCATATAGTTTATGTCTATTTTTTTAGCTAATTTTTAATTGATATGTGATTTTTTTATTAATTTTCAAAATGGACACATCCTAAAAAATGAAAAGTTGAGAATCCTACCCTATAATTTTTTTTCACAACTAATCAAAATCCAAAAAATTTCAATGTGTAAAGAAGAGTGTAGAATGTAAAAATATAATTTATTTCAAATCTAGGTGAATGGATAAACAATGACACTAAAAATATTATACATAAGGTTTTTGTAAAAAAAACATTGGCAAAAAAAATTGATAATCAAAACTTTAACATATTAAAAAAAATTATATGGTTAGAAAGGTAAGATTGAGCTTGACATTATTGTGAAATATTTTTATATCAACATTGAAATATTTCTAAACTTGATGGAGAGCATGCTTTCCATTTAGTTGTTTTCCATATTGTATAGAAAACATGTCATTGGACATTGACATGTAAGTCCAATCCTAAGGGTTGGAAATATCCAAGAAAAGTTATAGCATGAGCACATTATAATTTGATAGTGTTATAATATGCTTACATCATAATGTGAGTAGATTTATTTGCATGTAAAAATATTAACAGTCAAAAAGTATGCGCATCTCATAATTTTGGACCCACATGATCTATATTACCCTACAAACTATGCATTCTATAACATACAAACACACCTTTTATGGTTTTGATAAATTACAATCATTGTTTAACTAATAAATCACCTTTTCTTCTTTTATTGATAGAAAATATTAAAATTGCAGGTTTTAAAATCAAATTTGATAGTTTGAATTATCATTTTTATGTTTTAAAGAATTTAAATGATTGTTTTCATGTTTTTTTATTTGAATTTGATAATTATAAATTATTATTATTATTATTACCAATTGGATACATAATTGAATATCATACCAAGAAAATTAATCAAGCACTCAAATATTGGAGGAGCATGATGTCAAGAACAAATGAGAGAACTTTGTGCAATTAAGAAATTAAATCCTAAAATTGAACATACATCATCTTTTCCATCTCAATTTGATATATGAAACAAATTCCTCAAAAGCTAATTGAATTTATTTAACTGCAAAGGTCGTACTATCATACTTGATTATATTTTGATATCTCAAGATGTCAATATAACCTTTCTATATGTATCACCTTGAATGCCCTTATCCGACCATACATTCTACTTTTAAAACTATAAGTCATAGAGAAGGAAAATATTCTAGGAATACATAGTTTGATAATTAATGCCAAAACCTTCACCTCACACTCAAGGACCTCCTTAGACACATGACCATATTACTAAGTTAAGAGTATTCATAAAACTTATCACACTACACTATATTGTAGAAATAGTGATAATTTATTTTTTCCCATCACCATAACATGATATATGTCCATTCTATTGTTTAGGTTACTCACAATGACACAAAAACATGGTCTTCTTCATATACATTTCATCTAGTTGATTTCTTGAAATTCATGGTGATTTTCCAAGTCACATGTGAAGTCTCTTTCTCACCTCAACTTGATCAAATTGAAAAAAAAATTGTCTATGTCAATAATTATTGGTTGTAAATGTTTATAGTCATTTTAAATTTGAATCACTTATCAAGTTAAAGTAGTCAATTTGTGGTCATAGTTACAAGTGGTTTGTATTTAAGTTTAATCTCTTCAAAGTGTCACACATTTGTCTAATCTAAGTTATAAAATCTTGTCAACTTGATAATCTATGTATTAAATGATCTTAATGGAAAAAATATAGGTTAGAATGAGACAAGTATATCACCTTGAGGTACTTTCTAACATCTTTACTTTCCACATAGCTCACAATTTCACAAAGAGGCTTAGAAAGTTAATAATAGGTCTTTAAAGGGGTCTTCATGTTTCAAGCATGTTGCTTTCAAGATAATTTTGAGTTTTATCACAATCACAATTGGTTTACAAGTGTGAATTTATAGTTTCAACATATGATCAATAATTATTGTGTTGTGTACAAGATTCTTGGAAAGTTGGAATAGTTGGCTCATGGTGATATTTTAACTCATTCTTGTTCAATTTTACATAAATAAATGGAATCCTAAGATTTAAATATAATTTTTAGTTTGCCTCTTGGAAGTTGTATTTCATATTTTGTAATTTATGTACATAGTATCAAGTTGATTCCAAATGTGGTTTCATTAAATTCACCAAAATTTAAATAATGTGATTAGTTGAATTGTTTGGTTAGGGGAAACTATGAGGTCTTAATATTTATTCACATCCATAATGGCATTAGAAGGATGCTCACATACATCAAATTTTTAGAGGCTAGTTGATGTAATCACAAGTCATAGATACAAGACATTTAAATATCATACAAATTTAAAGACAAAATGGAGGGAACATTCTCTAAAAATAGAGGTCCTTATATCCTTCCAAACCCCTCAATAATGAAAGACATAAAGAAAGAAAAAAGTAGAGTGTTCTAAAATCCTTTTATAAAGGGCAGAAAAGTGGTCTTGAGGAAAATAAGGAAAAATACAAAACAAAAAGAAGTGGAGTCTTGAGGGATATAAGGAAAATTACAAAACAAAAAGGTTCCTTCAGTCTCCATTCCCCCACGTATATGAAAGTTTCGCAAGTTTGTAGTAAAAAGAAAACATCAAGGAACAAAGACTCTGAACTTTTGCTCCCCACTCGGACATTCCAACATCCCCTGAAACTTAACTTCTCAAATATTTTATTACACTTGTACTTTACATTTTCTTATGACTGCCGAAATGACGGCTTTGGAATAGAAAATGCACAAAATGGATTCTATTGAATGCTATTTGCAAATCCTCTGTGCATGCGTAGAGATTACAAGATACATTTAAACTAGATTATAAACTTTCTAAACAGGATATGATTTAGAGCCAGTGCTTACAATAGGTTTTAAATGGAAAGGAAATTTTTCGTTAGACATTACAGCTTGAAATGCTCATGCCTAAACGACGCTCAAGAACAAGGTGTAAAGCCATACTCCACATCCTTCACCATCATCGTATGATCTTTATTGAGATTGGCAATTTTCAAAAAAGGAACATATGTATGTAAAATGTGGAGGCAGATACAAGGTAAGGGAGAGGGGTCTATAGTGGGCCACCTTAACTTCACACTTCTCAAAGTCTTTTGTGAAAATTTCAAATCACTCCTAAATTTGTACAGCACCTTATTCGGCAAGTCCCCTATTTATAAAAATTGGTAGGCCACATCATCAAATATGATGCCACATCAACATGCTTTTTGTCAAGGTATCCAAAATGACCCCAAAAAAAGGTGAGACCAATAGTGGGTCACTAAGTCATATATTATTGGTGGATTGATGTGGCATCAAATGATTTGTTAGTTTATGTACTTTATGGATAAAAGTGTTTTGCAATTGAATGTTAATTGTAAGTTTATTGGATATTAAGCCTACCCACTAAGGGGCCCACTCAGGCCTACTTCTATAACCACCATTGGACCCCTACCCACTATGGACCCCTTTCCTTTAGTGAGTTGTTCAACGTGATGTCTTAAGTTGAGATTTTTCATAAAAAGTAATGATTGGTTAAGATGTACAAAATTGAAATGTATTGTATTTGTGGTTTTGTTTTTGGTTGTCTATTGTCATCTTTATGTCATTCCGTATTTTTGATACATGAAAGCTTTTATTCTTTTGTACTTAGGTATTGTAAGTTTATTTGCTAGTCTTTTTTATGGCTTTAAATTATTTAAATTTGACATGTCATGTTGGTGTTAATGGTCTACAACTTTGAGCAATGGCACGATCAAATAAATATCCCTAAAAATTTGTTCTAATAATTTCCCACTAGGTAGGCACTTTGACCATCTAGCAGATGTAGTTTTACTCATCCTTGAATTTAATAATGTATGCAAATGATTAGAGCATTTTACTTTGATAGAGTATTGTGTTGGGAGAACTCCCCTAGAAAGCATGCTTCGTGAGTGGGTTAACAAGCATTAGGCTCTGCATAGGGTTTGTCTTGATACTATTTAGAACTTTACCAAAGGGTTCCTTTTTTTTTTTGCTTTGTTAAGGCCAGCCATGTTGAGGCTATTCTCATGCATAGTCTGTGGTATGTCTATGCATCTTTGTTAGTCTTTCAACATGGATGTTTGATCTTGTCATCTCAAATGAAAAGATGCTTCATGTGTTAGTTTGTTTTGAGTTCCTTGGTATCCCTTCCCTATTGAAACGTTTTAACAACCAGTGTTGCTTTCTTATTAAAAAATGATGACATATCTTTTATGTATTCTTTTTGTTGAAGAAACAAGATTAACATTGGTAAAGTGAGAAGAGTGAAATTCAAATAAAGGGATTAACTATACACAAGTGGTTTCTTATTTAACATAGAAATGAAGCATATATTTAAAATTGATAGTGAATTACTTTGACAATTGTGAGTAGTGGATTAGGAGAGAAGACAATAAAAAATATATATGTTGAGTGTAAAATTATTTGAATTTACAAGTGATAGATAAAATTTATTACGTATTTGTTAATCTCAAAGTTTTTTTTTTTAATTATGTATTAAGTTTACAATTAGAAATTTATTATGTTACAATCAAATTTCTACATGAAAAATAAACCTAAATTGTAAAGTAAAAATTGAATGAATTATAATCATAATAGAATAATATCTAAATTGAACTATAATAAAACTTATTAATACTATATAAAATTAATAATGAATTAATTATCAAAAAAAAAATACTAATTTATGTAATAATTTAAATTAATAAAACTTAAATTATCAATCATTAAACAAGTTCGTATCTCATTTCAAATATCCATAAAAAAAAACAAATTGCTTAGTATTGGACCTATTAAGGACTACTTCTATAGTATTGGACCCTGCTCTATTATAGGCCCCTCTCCCCTAGCTTAGTTAATTTTTCAAAGCTTATGGTGCCTTAATTATCACGAGGGCTTACATTAGAAATAAAAGTTTTTTTTTTATGTTAAACAATACTGAAATTTTTAAAAATGATTTTGAAAACTACGAGGAACTGAAATATAAAGTACAATAACAATCGATTCTCCATTTTCAAGGGTAGATGAGGACAAGAAACATGAAAATTCTAGAGCATTTAGCTTTTGTTTGTTAGGAGATTAACAAAATCATTGCGATTATGCGAAACTGTTATTTTAATTTGTAATTTTATAATATATTTTTATAATGTTTAAAATTTTCTGGGTGATGTAACCCAGAAATGTAACTAAGGAGGCTCGATCCTGCGATCTGCTGAGATTAAGGCGACGGCTACATAATTTTCTCTATATATTAGACAGATACATGTTATTTTTTAAAGAGTAAGAATGGAAGATAAGAGAGAAATAAAAGAGTGGTTGAAGCTCAATTCAGATGGCTCTGTGCTACGCCCTCCACATCCCACCACGCCTGCCACTTCATGCTTTACAGACGGCGTTGCATCCAAGGACGTCATTCTAAATCCGGAAACCGGCGTCTGGGCTCGCATATATAATCCGGAAACCGCTTCTCAGAAACCGCCACTATTGATCTATTTTCACGGGGGAGGATTCGCGGTTTGTTCCACAGCCTGGGTAGAATACCACACATTTTGTCACAGTTTGTGTAAAACCGCCGGTATGATGATAGTGTCGGTGGATTACAGGCTGGCACCGGAGAACCGGCTACCGGCGGCCTACGATGATTGTATGGAGGCCATCGAATGGGTCGCGAAGCAAGCCGCCGGGAGAGCAGAAGTGTCGGAGGAGTGGCTGTCGCCGTCCGTCGTTGATTTTTCGCGGTGTGTTTTGGCAGGAGAGAGCGCCGGAGGGAACATCGTTTACCACGTCGGACTGCGAATTGCTGACCTGGACGTGAGCCCATTAATGGTGAAGGGACTCGTTGCTATTCACCCTTTCTTTGGGGGTGAGGAATGGATAGAGTCGGATAAAGGACAAGAGATGATCGAGTTCGTAGAAAAGTGCAAAAGGGGTTGGAGTATGGCTCTTCCGGTAGGATCCAGCAGAGACCATCCCTTCTGTAATCCGGCGGTTTCGCCCCTGGAGCCTGGTTTGAAATTAGCACCGGTTTTGGTGGTGGTAGCAGGGAAAGATAAACTTAAAGAAAGAGGGGTGATGTTTTATGAGTATCTGAGAAGTTGTGGGAAAGAAGCGGAATTGATGGTGGAGGAAGGTGGAGTCCATGCTTATCACATCTTCCTTCCTCAATTTGAAGGCACTCTGCGTCTTATACACCGTATATCAGACTTCGTTAAAATGTGCTGAACATTTTTAAAATTAGTCTTCCCCACTGTGATTTTCTTTTATTATGAGTGGATGTAGAGGTAGCACAAGGCCAGCAATTTCAAACCAACCATGCCTCTCAAATAAAAATTTGTTGACATAATTTTTTTTTTATTGCTTGTAATTTTATGTTTAAACAAATATTTTAAATTGGAAAAAGGTTTCAAAAGTCATTTTTATTCAATATAATATTTTGAATTAAGAGAGTCTTTTGCTTGAATGAATGAAACATTTTAATAATTTTCACGAGATTAAGTAGTTTATGGAATCACGTCTTTAATAAAAATGCATTGTGCTAACACATCTATTAGACACAGGGGTTGCCTTATTAATCTTGTAAGAATTCTAACCCTTTTTTATGTTAGATTTTATATTGTAAATTTTGATAAAAATGTTTATTGTTTTGTTTAGTCTTACCTTTTTAAACAAGGTAGTTAGGTTGTTGACTTTTAGACTGTGTTCATAATTGATATGGATGTCACTAAAAATTGTGTATTTCATGATGTAGTGTCATTCTATCTCCATCACTTCCTTGTTACAAAATAGACATTTTTTCATTTTCTACTCCTTTATAGGCTTTGTCCACTTTTTGATCTCACATCCAAGATGATGCTAGCTAGTTCTTAATAGAGACATCGACCTTTTTGCCTTCCGCTTGATTTTTTCTCATATGTGGTTTTTTCATCATAGTTTCATGCAAAGTTAAACTCTTTGATATAGTATGCTTTCTTTTGCCTAATTTTCTTTGTTTACATGGTCATCTTGAATAGTTCTCACATACTTTTTTATTTCCTCATTAGTGTTTGGACACTCTTGCATGTTAATGTCTCATTGACTCATCCACTTGTCATGTTCTATTTCATATGTATGTGCTTCTTTTTTCTTATCTCTTCATCCACCATTTTGGGCCAAAGATGGTTCTCCATGTGCTTTATGTCTTTTTTAGATAATTCAATGTCCAAGCCATAATCGATGCCTTCAAATGGAAAATGCCTATTTCAAATAATAGAATCTCATATTGAAGTGAAGTTATTGATTTTGAGGCTACTTGTGATTAAATGCATTCATATTGTCTCTATTTGCATTCATTTTCTATATCTAACACATTGCTACCCCCAAACTTCACACTCATAAAGGACTACTATTGTGACAAGAAATCCAAATAGCATTCTTTTGGTTTTCTAACCCCATAATTTTTCATTCTTGCACCTATTTTATAGTGAGTATAAATCCCTACACCCCCTTTAATTTGTTTTTCCTTGCATATCTCTCAATTGATCCTAAAGTGAAAATGAGGCCCAAGGTAATTGCATTCTTCCACTATTTTCAATGGGTTTCCCTTGAAAAGGAAGTTAGTTTTTTTATTTTCTCTTTAATGAAAAGATCACAATTTCAATTTTTCTAGCATTAACTTGCATTGTGACCTCCTTAGTAGAAGAGCTCCAAAGTGCTCAAATTATCTCTCAAAGACCATTTGCATACAAGAAGAAATTTATTATGTTTCTAGCAAGTTGAATGCCCCCTTCACCAGATTTGTCTACCCACTCCTTTAGCTTATCAATGTATAACCCAAACTAATTCTTGGGGGAGAAAGGACATCTTTACTTGACACCAATGTCACTTCCAAAGAATTTTGATGTTCCTCCACCTATTCTAATTATTTCTTTGACCTACTCATAAAGCTTATGAATTATTGCTCTATACTAATATAGAATTCCAAGTTCCCCCATCGTATTCTATAATTTTCCTCTAGGAACCATGTCTAATACTTATTAAAATTCAACAAAGCATCATGAAGCTCTTCTCCTTAGATATCCCATACATTTTACAATCAAGTATATATGGGTGATGTTATGGTCAATAATGGAATACATTAGTTTAAAATTGACCTTTCCCTATTCTTTTTTCCCTCTTTTTCTAGTCAAGTAATAATCTTATGCCCTACCATGCTCCTGATGGTTTTCCAAAAAAATTATTTGATCATGATAGTGTATTATTTTGATAGCTTATTGATATATTTACTTCCATAGGGGGATATTGACATTAATTGTCCACTTAGTTTGGAAGCCTTCTTGCATAACATCATTGAAAATTCTTTTTGTGTACTACGATGACCTCTAATCCCCATTTTAAATATTTTTCTTTCAAACCATTTATATCTTGTGCTTCACTCCCTACTAGAGTCTTTGTGCCTTAAGTGAGCTCTTATTTACAAAATATATCACTTAAGTTTATATCTTGTTAGAAACTAGTTCTTTCCTTTTTATGTTCACATATTTTTCCATTTCACACTTGCCTTCTTATTTTCTTTGTCCATCCCAAGTTCTCTTTGTTATCTTACACTCTCCATCATACCATACGTTTGTTATAAAAGTACATATAGATCTTTTCAATGCACTTAAATCTTTGTGAATATAGGGAGTCAACATAGGGTGATCCCACGATCGTAGTTTGCACACTTTTCTGGGAGATTCTAATTTTTACTGAAATCACATATTTTTAGAAAATATAATGGTTTAAGCCTTGAAAAGTTCCATTTTAAGGATTCCAATTGAAGAGGGTTTGATCAAACCACCTTAGATCAACCCCCATTGGATAGAACCCCACTAGTTTTAAACCATACATATAACGGAGTCTCCTTTAAACCTATCAAAATGCTGATAAAAAACCACTTTTGATTTACCTTTTGGGGGATCAAATGAATTCATTTAAAATATTTTTTTGTAAGTATATAGTCCTTGTCATAAGCTTCCCAAAAATTATAATTTTAAATAAATTTAATTTGATTATTATATTTATTTTTTATTTCTTGTGAATGTAGGTTTTTCATCGAAAATCAAGCTCTTTATTCTTCACATGTGGAAAAATAGTAGATTATCAAAAAAAAATCTAGAAAAATATTTATGCACTAGATATTGATGTCCTTGATCCAACAAAAAAATAAAATTGAATTTCGATACATACAAAAAAAGTTACGTTTTAGCGAGTAAATCATGTCTAAATTATAACTGGTTTGACTTTGAAACTTAATTAAGAAAAAAAGTGTTCAATGAAATCCTATGAAACCAATTCCATGCACTAGATATCATAGTTATGAATCTAAATTCAAAAAAAATAGAATTTTATCCTTCATAGAAAAAAAATTATGTGTTAGCCAGTAATGTCACTCTTTAAAAAAGGTGTTTACTGTTAAAAACTACTTTTCGAAGGAGATGGAAAAAGAAGTGCAATCTAATTCCAAAATTTTTGAAAAAAATATATTTAGAATCTATAGACAAAATTTCACAAATCACTAGTTTGCATCATCTTCAAATTCCTCATGGTTTAGCCGCTATAGGTGCCTAAAAGTGAAGATTTAGTTAAAAAAATTAGTTCAATGTCCAGTTTGGCCAAAAATTATAAACCAGTATTGTGGGTTCACCCCATACTTTTGTTTATTGGATCACTTTTCATACAATATGTACTGTTATTTTATCATTAAGAGTGTTTTTCAACCACTTTCCTAAGGATTCTCGATTCTCATGAGCCTTGAGGATTGTACCTTGAAGATGTGTTTTCTTTTGATTGTGGTGGGCTTGTTCTTCTTTTAGATTATTTATGTGCATGCCAAGATTTATATATACTATATTATGATCCAATTTTAGTTCTATCGTGTTATCCTTATTTTATACCAATTTGTGCAAAATTTTAACCTTTTTACATCTATTAAAAAAGGATGTGTCATCAAGTTGATTTCTTGAAATTTTATGTTGGTCTTCCAAGACACATATGAAGTCTCCTTCTCACCTTAGCTTGATCAAATTGAAAACATGATTATTTATGTCAATAAGTATCAGTTGCAAATATTTATAATCATTTAAAAATGTTGAATCACTTATCAAGTCAAATTAGTCATTTTGTGGTCATAGTCACAA
This sequence comes from Sequoia sempervirens, assembly GCA_007258455.2. Taxonomy (NCBI): domain Eukaryota; kingdom Viridiplantae; phylum Streptophyta; class Pinopsida; order Cupressales; family Cupressaceae; genus Sequoia; species Sequoia sempervirens. The sequence goes on along the minus strand of VDFB02320098.1, from coordinate 3,349 downwards.
GTAGTTTGTAGTTAAGTTCAATGTTCTCCACAAATTCATATTTATCAAGTCATAAAATCTTAATGATATCAAGTTTCCACAATCCATAATGTTCTTTGCAATGATTTTTGGTTTTGATTGTGTGAGAATTTTTGCATCAACGTTTCGGATCACACTTCGTGATCCATCATTAGGATGAGAGTAGAGCTAAAGGAGAGAATGAAAAGATGCAGACCAAGAGCTATTTAAAAAGAACAAAGGCAAGGAAAGGAGAGAGAGGGGGCACAAAGACCAAGAACCAATAAAGAAATATATATATATATATAAAAGAGAAAGAACCAATAAAGAAATAAATATATATATATAATAAGAAACAAATAAATATATATATATATAGAAATTCTCTTAAAAATATATAAAAGACAAAGAACCAATAAAGATATATATATATATATATCTTAAATTTATGTAAATGTAAAAATATCATAAAATCTCACACAATCAAAACCAAAAATCATTGCAAAGATCATAAAATCTTGTCAACCTAATATTCCATACAAATGATATTATTGGGTGAAATATGGGTTTAAATATAATGTGACAAGTATATCACCTTAGTACTTTTTGACATCTTTATTCTTGTCATAGGTCACAATTTCACAAAGTCACCAAATATCTCAAAAAGTTGATAATAGGTGTTTAAAGGGTTCTTCAAGGTTCAAGAATGTTGGTTCCTGGATAATTTTGAGTTTTATATTAGTCAAAATTGATTTTAGGCATGAATTTGTAGTTTTGATACGTGGTTATGAATTATTGTGCACTGTATAAGCTTCTTGGAAAGTTCAAAAAATCATTCATTAAGATATATTTATTCATTCTTTACCAATTTTGCATAAATTAATGGAATCCTAAGGTTTAAATGCAATTTGTAGTTTGCCTCTTGGAAGTTGTAACTCATAATTTTTAATTTATACATGTGAAAGATAGAAAATGGTCACTCTATGGTTTAGGACATAGAACAACAAGTTTTATACACTTCTTATTCAAGGAAACCCCAAAGATCTTAATCCAAGAATGGAATGATGGAAAGAGATCTACAATAGAGATGTCCTAGGGTTTGATTAGAGGCTAAAAGGGGGTTCACCACCAAGCTAGGGCTTGGAAAGACAAGTAATATGCAAGACCTAATATCAAAACCTAATGATATGCAAAACTTCACTAAATGACTTGGAACTAAATGTAAATTAGAATAGTAAACTAAGAAGTCAGAGATGTGCACCTGGAAACCTGAATATGCTCGAAACAAGCTTTGAAATGATGAGAATATGAATTTTAGGGCATACTAGGACTCTACACCAGGCTGGGCATATTAATCCTAGACTAGGGTTTTTGGACTGTAACAGAAATTTGGCAATGTTGACTCAGGATCTTCAAAAATCTGGAAAATCTCCTGTACTGAGATTCATACGCCACTTGTGGCATATCAATCCCATCTTGCTTTCTCAGAAAGTCAAAGTCTAGATCTGCTCTCCAATCTCTACTCTTTATTCCTGGGAAATTTAATTTCCAAATCTGAACTTGTAAAAAAACCTGCAAAATAGAATATAGTGTTGATTTGCTTATGGGGGGTCCGCCTCGATCAAACCCCTGGTTTGGTAATTAAACCTTGATAGAAACAATGGATCTTGAAATTAAATGTGAAGAAAAACCCTAATCTTAAGTGCATCTAAGACTAGGAAATTTGAAATGCAATGCAACCCTATTCTAATGTGCTAGAATGAGATGCATGAATGAAACATGATGATGATGACTCACTTTGGGAGATGTCTAATCACCCTAATAAGACATAATGATGCATGTACCTTCCTTAGGCTGAAAGTAGAGTGATAATGGAAGATGGAATCACTTAGGAAACAAGTCATTAGGCTTGGTTTGATGGCTAGTTGCATCTCCCCAAACTATAATCCATCATGATGCAACATAGGCAACCATAATCAATCCTTGAAAATGCTAGATCTTGAATGAAAGTAAGCTTGAAGACCTGCAAAAACACAATTATGCTACTCCAAGACTTCAACCTTGCTTTCTCTTGAAAACTTGAATGCTTTTGTGAAAGTATGCTTGAGTGCTTAGATCTTGAATTGCTTTCTCTAGATGAAAATAATGACTTGAGAGATTGTTTATATATGAATTACACCTAATTTACCATTTATTAGATCTCAAATGTCGACATCAACCAAAATTCTGAATTAAAAACTTGAATTTCCCACTCAAACCCTAAAAATGGACCACATGGGACTCATACGCCACTTCTAGTGTATGGGTCCCACCTAGGGGGACTCATATGCCCAAGGAGGCATATGAGTTCCACCCTAGTTTTTTGGGGTGGGCCAATGATGGTTTGTTATAAAATTTAATGCTTTTATTGAATTTTTAGGATTTTAGTTGAAATAAGCCTTGAGATCTGAAATAAAGGGTCTTAAGGGCCTATTAATGTTGTTTTAAAGAGTATTTAATGTAAGGGTGCACTAAAATAGGTCCAAATTAAGTGTGAAATTGTACCATCTCCAAGAGCATACAATTTTATGCACTACATTTATCCCCCACTTTAGCGCCCATATGACTCTACGCGCATATGCAAGATAAAGGAATTCGAACAATAAATTTCATAAAAGGATACTCATATAGATTCATTCACAACGTGGGAGAATGAAGCCCCCACCGTAGCTATCTGCAAAACCACAATGTTAGGAACCACATCGTGCAACACAAATGTAGCAATCAGTCAAAAATCCTCTTATCTAACTTCTCATAGAAATCAAATTTGAGGGTAGATGTATGACCCCCTTAATTTCGCTTGCTTTACGGAGGTGGAATCAAGGTAGCAGTCTAACCGCATCGAATTAGATAAGTCTGATCATAGGGTATTTCCAAGTACCATACCACATAGTGATAGACATTTGATGAGAATGGGAGAAAAACCATAATTCCAACGTAACAGATAATGTCGAAAACAAAGTTTGCTAGCTCCCGGTATGCTAGTTTGAGTGAAGAGGCACTTTTTAACCCTAATATGCAAATGACCTAATTTAAACATATATAAGAGTAAAAAGTGAAATAATTTATAATCATTTTGTCTTTTACCTTCTTGCAGCTTGACTTTATTGGAGATTGAGTGAAAATGTTGACCGTTCATGAGTATGTGCCTCCGAGACTCGAGAGCCTATGGGAGGAGGTAGCTCGAGGCGACCTTCATCATCAAGTGAGTTGATTTTTTTGTACCTTAGCTTTGTTTTTACTCATTTATTTTATGATTTTATGCATTTCTAGATGGATTTAAGGCCCTAGAAGAAAATTTTGCAAAGCATCC